>DWME01000622.1:0-31265 GCA_018244795.1 Parelbella ahira ahira
AAAAAATACTGCTTAATTCCTAGGATACAATGGCGAAACGCAACACAGTGATAGGCACGCCGTTCTGGATGGCGCCCGAGGTGATCCAGGAGATCGGCTACGACTGCGTGGCCGACATCTGGTCGCTGGGCATCACCGCGCTGGAGATGGCGGAGGGCAAACCGCCCTATGGCGACATACACCCCATGAGGGCGATATTCATGATACCCACCAAACCCCCACCGTCTTTCAGGTTAGTGATCTTATTGATTGTTAAATGCTTTTGTTTTGTATACAATAAGGTTCCTTTCCTTGATGATATAGAAATTTTCAACAATCAATTATATTTTGGAATAATGTAATTTTTATTTACAGTGTAATAATATATTCATTAAATGATGCACTTAATAATAGTGTGACCTGTTCCCAGAGAACCAGACCAGTGGTCGCCGGAGTTCATAGACTTCGTGAGCCAGTGTCTCGTGAAGAATCCCGACGAGAGAGCTACGGCTGAGTATTTATTGTCACATGAGTTTATAGGTAAGTTTGTAGTGAGTATGTTACAGAAAATTTTAATATACGCAACAAAAATCTTATTATTTCATATCAATAGCGAGCCGTGAACTATGTTAGGCAGAAAGTTTGTTGTTTTTTTCATCGAAATTTTCAAATACGAAGCAATAAGGCTTTGTATGATACAAATACATATATATACCGAGGACCTGGTTCTATAGAGGTCTAGAAAAGTCATAAAAATTAAAGTACCTTGATGATGATAACTATACATTTCATGTAACGGTCATTTCATATATTATTTAGAGATGATAACTCGGGGTGAACTAAATATATTGTGATGAATTACACTATTCTTTTATACAAAAGTAAATGTTCGAGTATATGGGCGAGTGGTATTAGTACTGTCTATATCCAGTGTTGGTCTACAGGCAACGCCAAGCAGCCCAGCATCCTCAGCGCGCTCATCGCCGAGGCGCGCGAGATACGGGAGAGCCAAGCCTTCCGCGCCGCCGGGCTCGCCGCCGCCGGGCCCGCGGTACTGCGCCCGCCCACTCACACGCTCCTCTCACACGCTCCTCTCACACGCTCCTCTCACACGCTCCTCTCACACGCTCCTCTTACACACTCTAACAAACTGTTCTCACACATTCCTCTTACACACTCTAACAAACTGTTCTCACACATTCCTCTTACACACTCTAACAAACTGTTCTCACACACTTCATCCATTTTAACAATAAGGATGTCTCGCAAATAATGTTGGTTTTCAATATCAACTTTGGTTATTTTTTTATATAAAAAGTAATCATTAACCTTCGAAGCGTAGGCGATTGTACTCGACTGTTTTAATACAATCATCACCAAGTTCTTTTAGTCTGCTATAAAACGATTTTTTTTAGTTTAGAATTAATGTATGAAATACGATCAAAATAATTTTGTTGGCATAATCCGACATTACTTACGTAATACTTAGTATTTTACTCTTTTGACGCTAAGAGATAGTTTAGAGACTTTTTAATGTCCTGTTGTAAGACATATACATATACAAGATACATGGCAATAATGTTGTGAGATCAGTTGGGAGTGTTGTTATTTTTAATAGATTAGAGTTTTAAGTGGTCAATTTGTTGTGTTAATAAAATATCTTCAACGGACCAGTCCTTACACAAAGTACAAATGATTAACAATTTATCATTATTAAATATTAATTATAACCGTATATATTTTATGCAGTTAAATGACCGAACAAAATTTGTTGATATTATAGCGATTATAGAAATACTATTACAGCATATAAGAAAGCCTGAATGATAACTAACGCGCAGGGCGACGGGTACGCGGAGGAGACGATGCGGCAGCGCGACGCGGGCACGCTGGTGCCGGCGCGCGCGCACCGCGCCGCCGCCCCGCCCGCCCTCCTGCCCGCCGACCTGCCCGCCGACCTCGCCGCAGACCTCGCCGCAGACCTCGCCGCCGACCTCGGCACCATGGTCATCAACGAGCCCGCGCCCGACCTCGCCACCATGAAACGTGACTGCCGCACGCGCGCACGCACACACACATACACACATACACCTCATGACATGAATACACTTAATTCAATTAATGCTTACACATACACGTATACAAACGCTCCCGTACACACACACTAATAAAATACGAGCTAACAAGTCCGTTTCTCATTCGTTTTGACAATACATAGCAATTCTAAAGCTCATAAGGACTTCATAATATATGACTAGAAATATATTTTAAAGGTTGATCCCGTTCGTAACAACTGATTATATTATAGTAAAACAATCCATCATGCGTTTGTTTTTCTACTAAACGTCTATATCTAACGTTTTCATCATGCTGTATGCAGGACACGACACGGACCCGATGGACACAAACAGACCGAAGTACAGGCCGCTGTTCCTAGAGCACTTCGAGAAGAAGGAAGTGAATCACCTCAATATGGGCTCAGTCATCAACGGCACCCTCACGCCGCACATGAAGCTACCTGACGACGATCCCATGAGGTACGACTTACAAAAGAACCAGCATTGTATTATGTAATAGACATAAGAAATTTAAAATACGCGAATTAGTTGTGATCCCCACAAAATATTAATAAAACTGATTTATTGCTATCAACCTATTTATAATAACTGCTTTTTACCACAAAAAATCTTCAGTATATCAGCAATGATAACCAAAGGCGGTGGTTCTCCTGGATTCTATTGATAAAAAATCATCAAGCGTGAATATAATTATCTGTACACTCGCGTTACATTGATTACAGGGTGGAGCCGACGGAGCCGGCGGGCGACGCCAGCGCCGCGCTCTCCTTCCAGCGCGCCTTCGTGGAGGAGGGCAACTTCGAATTCGTAAGTCAGCTGCACGTCGTCAGCCTGCTGCCGCTGCGCGCCGCCCGCCCGGCCGCGCCGCCCGCCCGCCCCGCGCCCCGCAGTGAGTCCCGCACGTCCGCATTGCGCGATGTCCTGTGTGATTAACAACTACAGGGTGTTCGTGTTATTAACAATATTCTTTTTTTATATCGGTGCTGAGAAAAATAGTGCAGTTTAAAAAGTATTACAAGCAGATATATATAGTTATGTAACTAACAGGCTTATGACACAATGTTTATTATGATTCGTTTTGCCACTATGATTGGTTTGAAACTGGAAAGAAACACCTTCGAGTTTTCGATTTGAAAAGTTATAATAATTTTGCTGTTACTAAAACCTGAATAGCTGCTATATTAGTTTAAGTTCTTAAGATTTTTCTATTTTCTATATAGTACATTAATATTTCTACGTTTGATAAAGCTTCTAGTGAGTTATATAATTATTTGGTGGTTATGTATATTTTGACAATGTTAACACAAAATTGCGCTTTGATATTTTTTATTACAATAATTAAATAATCACATATATATTACATGCGGACCTACGGGGCTTACTTCTGTAATATTTTCATTTAAACAAAGCTTAAAGCGCTCGCGGCTCTGAAGCGCTTGCAGATTGGAAACGATCTGTAAAGTCATGTAACGCCGGGTGCGGGTCGGTTTTTAAACGAGTGGCCGTTGATGGCTAACTCTTAGAAGCATTTTCATCCTTCGGCAGGCTCGTTAAGCAGTCGAGCTTAGTCTCCACACGTCGTTGCGGGCTTTAAAGGCGGTTAAGGAAAATTCCATAGATAAGTTGGTCACTAACTTGTATAGATGTTGCAATTCACGGGTGTCACGCTAGTGTTGAGCGTGTACGTACAGAGTACGTGCGTGCTAGTGTGCGTGCTAGTCAGTAGGGCTGCTAGTACAATCAGTACTATCCATTCTTGGAGAGTATTGGGGCAAGCTCGCTTACCGATGTCATATCTTTGTGTTAATGATGTATTATGATTATTTTTCAAACAAAACATATTGAAAAGCATTCTTCTTTATATCAATTCGCACACAAAAGCATAATTATGTTGCATGTATGGTTGTCACTCGTGGATTACAATGACTATATCACCTTTTATATGTACTGGAGTAGCGTCGAAGAGTATGCTTCTGCTTTTAGTGAAGTTGAGGGAGTGATTAGTGTTGATGAATGGGAGGCAGAAAGCGTGGTTATTAACTGTAGCTTATATTAGACATATGCTATGGTTACGTTAAACAGTCTCCACACTACTAATGCGACTCATTTTTTGTATATCGTCCGCACCGAGTTAAATCGTATCGGGTGAAATATTGAAGTATATAAATTCAATTGAGATAAAAATGTATTTTGGTAGTAACGCTACCGCCGGTGTCGTATTCAATTTGAAACGAACTGGACGCGACAATGCCGCTAGTCGCACAGTCGCATAATCGCGGGAGTCGCAGTTAGTACTGTGGAGGGTGCGCGGCCGTGGCGCGGCGTGGCGCGGTGGCGCGGTGGCGCCGTGGCGCGGTGGCGCGGCGGCGCGCGGCGACACGCGTGCGAGCGGAGCGTGTGGCAGCTGGCGCGGCTGTCGGCGGGCGAGCTGGAGGCGCGCATGGCGCGGCTGGACGCGGAGATGGAGGCGGAGATCGAGCTGCTGCACGCGCGCTACGACCGCAAGCGCCGCCCCATCCTCGACGCCATCTCGCTCAAGCGCCAGCGGCAGCAGAACTTCTAGCGCCCTCGCCGCTGCTCGAGGACACCGGCTGCCGGTAATGTACGATTATATAGTAGCATCATGCCCGTTATCGACTCGTTTTCGAAGTTCGCAACGGCACCATCAAAACCGCAGAGGTAACGCAGTACTGTACGTTAAACTCGTATACGTATATTATAATAAGACCCCGTGCATTTAATGAAATTCGCTGCTACCTTGCATAGAACGTGCGAGATAAAATGGTACAAATGTTAGTAAGATCGCTGCTACATTTGATAATGGAAAACATCGTACCTAATATATTATTGTGGCACGAAAGTATTTCGAATTCAATATTGTAACTAAAAAAACTGAAGACTCTGTGCAATTAGTGAGCTAACTTTTGCTAAATATTGAAAACGTATTCCATAAGATGCTGTTGATGCGCATTAAAGCAGTTGCTTATTGAAAATGGAGAGTTTTCTTCTCGCTATATTTACAAGTGCCACAACACTTAGAAAACATTTTTCATTCGTACAATTTTACTAAGGCTTTTACGAATTGATTAATAGGCGCTAGTAGGTGCTTTACAAACGTAGGGGTGCCAAACAACTTTATTCCAAAATATCTAATCGATTCTTATGATCGGCGAGCGTATGAATTCAGCTTTTTACTAGTTGGAGCCAAATTTTAATATGAACTTTTAGCTACAATAGATGTTATTTATTATGAGGACACCTAACAGTACGCAAATGACGTGTCTCATTTGTACATTAGGGAGTAAGAGGTTTTCCTCGTTTAGATATATAAGTTATACAGAGTTCGTGTAAGTTTTTGTTCTAGTACTCTGTTACAGTTTGATTCGTATTTATGAACGTCGAAACATATCGCAGACTGCTCGTTTGCCCGCTAGATGGCGTTTTTTTCAACGTCGGTACAGATATTTCAGGAACGATACAAATTCACGTTTCTGTATGAAATAGTGCCTTTAATAGATGTAGTCACGTGTAGTCGAATATATTTCTTTTGAATCTTAAGCATTTATTGTTTTACTGTTAAAGTATCTGTACATAATAAGTAATGATTTGATTTCATTAGTTCAAATGACGAAAGTTACATTGTTCGCGCATATTTGCGCAGTACAATTAACCGCTGTGAATGTAGAGCACGTCTTCTTAGCAAGGTTTTGATAGCGAAAGTCGACGGTAATACAAATCTTTGCCGATAAGGAGTGTTTTGAAATAAGTGTTAATTTCTAAACGGAATATAGGATATGGTAGAATAGAAGTTATAAAATACTATAACTGTACCCACTTTAGCAGGTGTCTGTACTGTACCCAGAAAGAGCTCTCCGATGTTAGTGTCGGACAGTAAAACACTATGTTCTCGTGTAACGCCATCTAGCGGGCTGTCGTGTATATTTTCTCTAAATATTCTCTATCGTAGTAACGACGGCTGGACGAATGGTTATTCTGTAGTATATTGTAATAAATTCATGACAATATTTTTATTATTATTAATATGTAGATAGATCCGTATGTGCTGATAGTCAAATTTGATTTTCGATGAATGGTGAACTTGTGAATTTATAATTGTCTTGTTGTTTGTTTCGTTGTATCCATTGACTTCAGCGATGCGATTGTTCGCGTGGTTATTTTCGTTCCTGGTATTCGGATCTCAAACGGTCGTCTCGCAAATTGTATTATAACGTTAATGATATTAGATTATAACATATGTACATGCGATAATTTGCTCGACAGCACTCTGAAGTGCTGTGTGCGAGTTACGATATATTGTAAGTTAAAGTTGTAATAAAATTAATTTCCCTCTAAGCTAACGGATACATTCTCCGTCGTTAAGTAAACTCGAAGTTGCACTCGTATTTGATTTGTGCGCAGTTATATTTTCAATATGGACATATTATGTAAATGATGACCTTGTAGCGGGTTGTGAGATTGTTAAACGTAACGAAATAGCTCTTATACGTGTACAAAGTGATTTTTCAACGTTTTTTTTTCGATAGAACACATTTATATTGAATACAATTCACTGTGCATATGAGATTTTACTGTTCTGTACCACACCGTTTCGTAGATGTTATGTGAGGCGAGTATTCGACCGATCAAGTCGTTACGTTCTATATATGTACATTGCGATCGTACGTTCCGTCTGTACGAATCGCCTTCTCTATCTATGCAGAGTGTATTTTGCTAGTTAAATGGTTAAGGCTCTCGAGGGCCGTGTTCGTGAGAGTTAAATTAAAAATACTTACAAACGTTTAGAAGTGCCATTAAGTGTGTAAAGTATTTCATAGTATTTTCGTACTTCGAAGCGATAGTTTTAAATCGAAACGTAGTCCGCGGCTCGCGGCGGAGCATTATGGCGTTATATTTTTTTACAATCATTGTACGAAATTCTAAAATGTACTGTCACCTGTAGCCATATTTTGATGAAGTTTATATTAATTTTTGAATATACATAACATGTTCGGCGACCAGCGGCGTGCGACATATAAAGCTGCTGTAATGTCACAGAATTGAGATATTTTTTAAGGTGTGATTTTGAGTCAAAATCAAAACCCCAGATAAATGTATTTTTTTATTTATTTTTCGAATATGAATGTAATATTGTCGGTCTTGAGCAATTTTAGACTTCTCGGATCAATAACTAAACATTTGTGATAATGTCTGGTACATCATCCAATACGATTGAAGACTGCAGTCGATCTACGGGTACTACCTGCCCATAGACAATAAATACATTATGATGTCGCGCGCCGCTGCCGCCGCGTTCTTATTGGCCTATGACATTGGGGAAGCGTTTTGTCTATGAATTGTACAGGGTAACGTTGTATAATAGATACGTGTGTGTAAAATTTGCTTAAAGCGCAACTCGCTGTGTCCTTTTGTTTCTCGTGTATTGTATAATAATGAATTCACCGTACAGTCATCGGAGGGATAGCTCGTGCAAGTCGGAGGAACGACTGCGGTGTGTTTGTGTTATGGACAAATTAAATATAGACAAACAGACGTTAACTGAATACAAGAGCCGAAATTGGAAAACTATATATTTGTCTCATATAACATGTACACACTACTGGGCGTTCCTCCATTTTATTTTAACAACTAGGGGACCCAATCCCGGGGCCCATCATCCCTGACTGCGCAAAATGCAAACTGGATCCCGAATTCGAGGGTCTGCATTCCCTAATAACGACAACTGTAATTCTTGTATGATTAATGTGAGAGAATATTTTGACATGAGTGCCTAGCAGCACGATTACACAAAAACATAATACAAGAATAACGAGTAAAATTCATTCCATTCGACCACAAGACCAACATATGTATGTATGAATGAATACACATTCATACATACATACATTGAATCATAAAATCAAATCTCCATAACAGTCAGATGTTACTTAAAATTATCATGATGTTGATCGGCATGCATTTCAAAATAATTTCTCCGATATTATTGTACATTATGTTAGAGTTGTACAGACGAGCTCCGGTAATTGGAAGATTATTATTATGTAGTACCCGCGTGTGTCGGCGGCCTAACGCCTATTTATATAGTTTGTTAAAGTGCACTTTGATTCTGTAGCCTGTTGAAGTGTTGATAGCTGTGTTATACGCGTTATATTTTTGGACAGACGACTCACACAGATTAAAAAAATAAATAAATATAACAATACATATGTAATTTTCATTTATTACCCTTTTTCAATATCTATAATACACGTATTTGTATATCAGACTAGTATGTATATTACATTAGATAGATTGGGGGAAACAATAACAAATAACATTATGTAATAAGAATAATTGCAATTTGGCAAAGAATACAAACGATTTACGTAATATAAAACTTAAATACTGTTTTCCCTGAAAAGTGCATCAGTGCTTCCTACAGATGGGAGGGCCGTTACTGTGGTTCCTAATTATTTGGAAAGTCCATTTATAGATAAACCGATTACATTGCTGATTAAATATATAAACGCACCCATGACCATTTATGGTTCATTCTATATGGTCCATTATATTCGATAGATATACATTAAATATGAGAAAAGTACAATATGTCAATGCTCACTACACAGTATAGTTTCTCAATGAGGAAAGTTTTATATTATTTCAATATATTATAACAACTGTTACCTTGGTTGATTTGAAATTAAAACATTTTTCTTATTGATGTCATAACTTGATGGTACATATTTAAGAAATATCAAATGAAACAAAATCAATAAAGCAATTGAATAACACGGACGTAATTACTCGATCATCCAAACCAATTTCGAGAATACAACATAACCAAATACAAAGAAACGAATCGAGGCAGAAAATTTATCCATCAAAACTTCCTACATGGTAAAAATAAACTCATAACTCATCGACACAAATCATATTTAATCTACCAATTTGTACGTCGCACGATCATCTGTGCGTGCGTGCAATGACTGAAGTGCTAACGATGGTAATAATAATAACAGATTAAATTAGCTACCGAAGACACGAAAGCAGTTATTAGATCTGTGTAACAAAGTAGTGTTATACTTAGGGTTGCCAAATAGTTAATCAATATATTTTCAATCCTTTTGATTTTTTAACAAAAAAAAATATAGAGAGCACCTGGAAGATGCCCTTTGTGTGAGTAAAAAGTAACTTGTCTTAAACTATACAATATCATTATAATTCAAATCACAAGTAAAATGAGACAGTCCTAAATACTATCAGCAGGTACTATGAGATAAATTAGATCGTTGTTGAGTTTAGTTATTCTATTAATTTATTTGCTTGCTCTTTAAATTATTATATCAGCAGTAGAGACATTAATTTGACCTGATGTTATCTAGTTGATGGCAGCCCTAGGAAGGCAATCTCTATGACTGGTCCGATCCAGATGTGCTGGTCATATCCAGCACATCATATAGTAGACTTAAGATGGAGATGCAGGTGTTGCTATAATGAAATGCCTGTATAGATTATGTTTGTATAAAATGTCTAATTTGAAAGACACTATATTATATATTACAAATGAATCACTGCCAGTTTATATCTTAAATTATGATATTCATGATATGATGATGCCAACCCTTACTCAGCCTATATGGCAGAGCATAGCTTCAACCCTTCTCATACTGAAAGGACACTTGTGTCCAAGAAAGGAACCGTAAACTGGTTGATGACTCTGAAATAATACATATTTAACCAAGATTTCAGAAAAAAAATAATTCACAAAATAGGAGGATATCTTAAACGAATATAATCCTAATAATCTCAGTAAACAATTGTGTAAATAAACAATAGTGACTACTAAAAACAACTGACACAACAGGCCATTGACCCGACTTATCTCTAACTGTTTATAGTGAATACTTTAGGAAGGTAACAAACTAATGCTAATAAATATCCCGGGACAAGTACTACATGGCTATCAGATCCCCAATTAGACATCGTTTTATAGTACCAGACACTTGATAAAAACACATACATAAAGGTCCTAATGTGTAAGTATATAGACATTATTACACTGTAACAAATGAATAAACATGCTGATCATAACAACACTTTTGGGGAATGAGAATAGAACTCACAACCTTCTTGAAGACCAACCACTGAACCAATAGGCCATTCGGATTTTATTGAAAAAATGTATACTCCTACTAAGATTTATTCTAATACAATTCAATGAATCATGTTTAATTGCAATTCAAAATCTATTTTCATCACTAGTGGAATGTCAGCAATTGAACCTTATGTGTAAAGTCTACATAAATAACATCTGCATTTTAATATAGTTACTTTGACACGATAATGACTACAATATAAAATATAGAGAAAAACATAAACTTTGATAATTCTAATCTTGTTGGAATGTACTGTACAATAAATATGTATATAAGACCAGATACACACAGTTACAACCGGAAACAATCTGAACGCATATACAGCCTTTGTTAAAAGATATAACATACAGAGAACTACATATATACCATGTGTTCACGAACTCTACATTACACTTGTAATGTAATCACATCACAGTTTCATATAATATATTCGAGTGACGTCACATACTAATCCTTGGCGCCGCTACGACTAAAGCCGTCCTTTGAACGGCATCGATTTAACAATACACTAGAACTAAATAAATAAATTTCTCTCACTAATAAAAATTCTCCCTTCATTAAATGCAAGGACAAAGCGCCGGTGTGGAGTGTAAGCGGCAAGGAGACATCTCAAGCTTATATACTTATACTTGTAATACATATTATATTGATAGATATATAAAACATAAAGCAATTTTATATACATACAAGTCTACAAGATTACACATGAGTTGTTAAAGCTTATTTATTTTTATTAGGTTATTTAATAAAGTGTGAAATATGATAATAATATACATTAAATAGCTCTAAATACTGTATGATATTTATTAGACACAATACCATATACAAGGCATTATCTTAAATGGTTTGAATGCATGCTTATTAAATGAACTAGATTTTATTGAACTCTACTGATGAGTCAATGGCCATTACATATTTAGATATATACACATACAAATAAATAAATAACATATTTACATATATAACATAATTATTAATAACATACATACAAATACATATGTATACATACAAATAATTTACTTTTATATAATTACCACTTCTCATCCCACTCTCCACTTACACTCCAAACAAAAGAGATCTTAGTTTATGGTTCATATCAATTAACAATCACAAATTCGAGGAATGTTTCATATATATAAACTTAGAGATTTACAATAACACTTAAAATTAAATATACTGAGTAATTAGTGCAACTATCTAGTATCTTGATACTTCCCCATCTCTTGCTTCTAGTGTCTGAGTATCATTTGGCAGTACAGGAAGCTGTCCAGAACTAGAACAAAAATATTGTATCAAATGAAACTTTTCTGTACAAACTAACAGTTCATGTAGTAAGGCGCTAAAAGAATGGACTGTGGGGAAGATGTAGACAAATCATAGACATATTGTTCACCCTCAACTCTTCATATCAAATCATAGTATCTTGACTTATCAGGTGAGGCAGATCACTGATAATCAGGAAGACTATTTGCAATGGACTATAAATGATTATTGTCATTAGTTACAATTATATTTTTTTACAGCCTAAAGAGAATATAATGAAGGTCTTTAAAAACTTTAGCGCTTGATATCCGAATTATGTATAAAATGTGTCTTTGGTACATTCTCAATATTTTGCGATACATTTCACGGAATGTAATAGTCTAAATTTTTGTGACTGAATGGAAATGTGCAAAAAGAAAGATCGAAAGATCTTTTAGCGGGAAATTGGTATGGTTAAGATGTTTACACTTCGAAGGAAAGCTACGAGAACTCTTTAATAAATAATGCATACCTTATTCTAATAATAACGATTTAACATATCGCCCGCATCTCCCCGAAGGGGTAGACAGCAGTGTAGATCACTCTTACATTTTACCAAGTTTGTACGAATAGAGGACGAGCCTATTGCCATATTATACTGGACATAAATTCAAACTCCGAGATACTATTTGTATTTCAATTTTTCTTACCCAATAATAGGTAAAGCGGGAATCGAACCCAGGATTTCTTTAAGACGCCAATTTGATATGACTTAGATTAATACCAGATTTCTTTCTATAATTTGATGATAAACTTGAACTAAATCTTTGTTTGTCTATCATACCTTTCAAGTTGAACCATCAAACTAAAGGTATTGCCGCTTAGATGTTGAAACTAGTGAAGCTGGGGTTACAAGCAAACAAACCTTAGACATTTAAATGAGTTATTTATAGATCTACCACAAATGAAATAAATTTACAGATATTTTTCTCAGTATGCCTTAGATATCAAAAACAGTTGATATTAATTTAAGCAGGTTTAAAAACCATGTATACTCACAGTACTGTCCACAACTGACCATGAAGTCGTATGTTTGCATTTGGCCCGTCCCACACAATACCACCTCACTCAAAAACACATACACAACTCGACTAGTTTCAAACAGCGAGTCCAGAAGCAGCCAGATGGTGACAAACTTGATGCTGTTCAGTGAGGTACTCCGACTCATCACCACGGCGCTGTTGATGACTCCGATGATGGTGGTCACTATCATCATCCCACTTATTACATAGTGAATGACTGTAAATCAAATCAAACAAAATAACTTGAAGTAAAATGGAATGAAATACTTTTCATTGTTGTGGACAGTGTTATGTAACAGTGGCCGTGGATGATATTTTATGGCCAGTTACATAGCTGAATACAAAAACTGATAGAGAAATAAAAGCAGTACTGCGCTACACTATTGAAGCACTGAGACTCGAGATGTTTTGTACCCATTGTCTCATAGAGAAAGATAAGAAAGTGGGAGTTAGCAGGAATAACCCCATAATATATGAAACAGGAGTTTCTGGAACCATTGTGCCAATGAGGGTGCAATGATAGATGAGTATTCAGAGCTTTCTGACCTTTATATAAAGGGGTTGATATGAGAATAAATCTTACTTAAATTCCTTCCGCTTAGATCTTCCAAATAAAACAGTTCTGGTTTTAGTAGGCGCAATAAAGCAAACACAAATGCTGTCACAGCCGATGTCTGAAACAAACAGACCATTATTAAACTATGTTTCTATAATCTAATGTAAATATGCATGAAAGGCACTTGAGGAGATTTCTGTTGACTACATTGACATACATATAAGGGAGTTACCAAAATGTCAGACATTAAATAATCATTGGGTTTTTTTAGTAAGAGAACCACTCGTACTCTAATAAGTGAGATGAACAATTATTTAAAAGAAGAGTGAATAGGCACTTTCTAGGCGGGCATGCTACATCTCAGGCCACATCTCGCTTTCTATCAGGTGTAATTACAGCCAAATGTGAGCCAATTACTACATTTAAAAAAGTTTCAAGAGCTCGACAAAAACAACTACTTTACTAAACTGGTAAAGAGAATAAGTACTCAAGTATGTTTGCACTTCTGTAGTAGTTACTTTTGGACAAAGTATGAGTAAGTAAATGTTCTACCCATTACTATATAGTTACATTGAATAAAATATACATTAAGCATTTGCCACACTTTTGCAGGCTCTTTGTCAGAGCACATATATAAAATGTGGACTGACTATCCATCTGAGGTTTTTCTGAAGCACTATGTCATGGGGTTCTTTAAGAAAAACATAAAGACAGCTCTCCTTTAAAGCTGGCAATCCACTCCTTGGATGTTGCAAACACGAAGGTGACCACTTAACATGAGTTGGTCTGACTAAATATGAAAAAAATCACACTGGTACTGTTAAATCTAATATCTTCAATGTAGAGGACAAACCAGGACCCATGTCAGAGATATCATAACCATCGAGGAATTGAAATTCAAATAAATTTATTTCTAAATATAGGTTCACTTAGACCGTAGCTACTCTATTGTAATTGCATACACTATATTCAAACCCTTTGAAATTGTTATAAAACGTAATGTCACGCCTGTAATCGCCGAAGGGGTAGGCAGTGTATAGTACACCCCTACGTTTCACAAGTTACGTTTAAGCCCCATGGAATAGGTGGTGAGCCTATTGCCATACACCGGGCACAATTCCAAACTCCGAGTTACTAGAAATTCTAAATCAGAAAAATCTAATAACACCCGACCCGGGATTTGAACCCAGGACCTCCCGATCGGCGGTCGCACTTGCAACCAATCGTCCAACGAGGCAAACAATTGTTATAAATATTTCAATAAGATAACTAAACTAGTACATTGCACCTAAAAACTCCTTATCCTGAGTATATTTGTTATGCTCCAAATACATCAAGCTTGTTTATTTCATTGTTTAAATATCATTTGTGCCCAGACAGAATGCGAAGATTAAATAAATATTTGCTGAGCCGTTTAGACACGACAAATGTCATGAAAATCGTATATTTAGGTAAATTCATTTAAGACGATTTCATGCGATTATTTAACAATTAAAATCACTTAATACAAAATACTGATAAAATATGTAAAGTACAGCAATTTTATAAATAAATAAATTTTCGAAGAAATACCGACACAATTTTTTTTTAAAGAATATGCTCCTATTCGGTATGATTTTCAAATTAAATCTTTAAAAATTGAATGACATTGGATTCGAAATTAGTACTGAGTTCGATTTTGTTAGTAAATAATGAGCTATTTGAGTCCAACGATTTAAATTACTTACACAAAACACGGCGCAAGAAAGTCGTGTAAACGTATTTAGATCTATAGATGGCATTGTCATGGACTGCTTAGACATCAAGAACGGTATCGATACACAATCACAAAAAATAGTGCGCTTTAAAAACGGTCCATTAATATAAATAAATGCAATTAATTACTGTGCCCACAAAATCAATAAAACTTCCGTATCTACGCGCTAACAGCAATCACGACACTCACACTAACATGAAACTTCAATAATTTTGTACGGGTATTGTTTTCATTTACACAAAGTTGCCATTGCTTTAACTAAAATGACACTGTTTTTAGAACATCATGTTTGAGTCCCTTTAAATTAACATTTTAGTTTGAAATATGTTGGTTTTCATTTAGTTAACCAAAATTGATTAATTTTAATAAAGTATATTTTTTTATTCCCTTTGATAATGTTGTTTCTTACTTTCAACTCATATATCGCCAAATCTAACTAGATGGCACTACTAGTATTCCGATAAGTTTTATTTTGTGCTCGAAACCCTTTAGTATTTTTGTGTGCATGAACATTTTTATAAACGCATTATTTTATAAAGATAAATGCATATAAATTTAGTATAAATCTTTATTTATTACATACACAAGAGAGCTCCTAATAATATAACAGCTTTAATAAGCTGCAGAATAATAATAAAGACGAACTAATCGTAGCATACCTACTATTTAGCAGGTACCTACTTCTAAGGGCGTATAATTGGATACAAGCGGCAGTTGATAGTAAACTCATTACACATTTATGTGTACTTCAAAAGGAACGTTAAGTTGATTTAATAAAATGTTATGAAAAAGTAATAAAATTAATTCAAAATAATAACAGTTATTAATCTCAAAGACATGGCATCATTTAACCAATTTACTTAAAAAATATTTCACAAAACGAGTAGATACACTTCACAAAAAAATATCGTGAATATAATATTAAATATATAATAACAATAATATAAATATGATATATTATGATAGGTATAATGTGGATTGTTATTTTAATAAAAATATTATACGTCTAATAGTCCATTTATTTTTCTACCTTATTAAATGGAATCATCATCAAATAATTTTACATTTATGGAACACATGTAAGTAAAAACAGAGTTGTTCATTTATTATTTTTCGTAAATATCAAATTCCTTACTGCGATTACCGAAATCACCATGCGTGTATAAGAAGAGCGATGTATGTAAGAATGCAAATCACGTATGTAAGGATGGAGATATTTGGCACTCGGTGTTCTCTGCTTGTCCCTTATGAAACAATAACACCAACTTACCGTGAATACTCCGGCAACTATTTTAATATACACACCCAAACTAATCGTAGGCATTTTCTAATACTCTCGAAACGTATCAAATCAGTAGATATTTATTGAACTTAAATTATATAAATACATTGTATAAAAATTACCCATAAAGATGCAATAGACTTTATATTTAATAAAAAAATATTATATCTTCCATTATTGTAATCATTTTTGACAATTATCACAATAAATTATTTTTATTGTCTATGAAATTACTGGTTTGCAAGATGAATGTTAAATTGAAATAAAAATATACATATATCTTGTATACAAGGCAAACCATTTGTGTATTAACCTTTTCATTGTTCTTTTCATATTAGGGTGACTTAATGCTTAAAAGCATTTATTATCAATTAACGCTTGGTGAAGCTCAGAAATTGTAATATGCATTATAAATAATAAAAAAAAGAACCACATAAAATACGAGTGTAGTTTGCTGCTAAATGTTTACTGCTGAAACCTTATTTGAAAGATCCTATAAAAGCATGCTGTCATTATTAAATTAACCATCCAAAATCAAATGTTTATCGGCTAATATAGAACGGTTATATATAATATATACATATATGCTTTTGTTATTTACCCGCTGTTCTCGACCTACCCTTGTAAACTTAAGATTAAATACAAACATATGTACAATGTACATGCATATAAAAATCTTCCATTGTAAGTTACCAAATGTTTATTAATACGCATAACACACTTATCCAAATGTTCAAAAGAGGGCAATTAAAAATATTTCGGAGCGATTCGTAACGGCTGTCAGCATCACGTCACTTTTGAGCGGCAAAAATGAAACTCAATAACAATATTTCAAAAATGAAATTTTACTGTATATCTTCACATTCACGCTTGTCAAATCAAGAGACATTGAATTAAAATTTACATACGAATATTTGTATCATTACAATAATTATGTTACATTTGTTCTAGTACAATTAAGAATTTCATACAAAGTACACGCTGATAAAAATATAATCTGAATAATTAACACAATAATATATTAATGACGTTTAAAAAAAACTGTTTAATTTTTACATGTTTTTCAACATTTTTTGGCTAATTTCTTTTAAAGATTTACTTATATTACTTGAGGCTACCATGCGATGACGTCACCTCCGTTTTAATTTTATTATAATTACAACAAAACAAAAATTAGTTATTTTCTAATTTGTTTCAAGCACCTGTTTGCATTACAACTAGCAGAATTGTTTATCAGCATAGCTAGCAAAAGTAGAGCACAATAGAATTAAACGGGGCGATACGAACTCGTACAGATTTTCTAAATTCAATGAGAGATGGGGCGTTGTATAATTGTCGGGCTTTCGCAATCATTAGCTCGCCATTCAGTCTCCCGAATTCGATTCGGTTTCATTTAAATTAAACGAATTAAAATTTTACGAGATGTATCCAGTTGTAAACTAATTCAATTATAAATTTATTGCGTGTTGCCACTCGTAAATTTCCGATATTGCCAATCAATATAGCGTATAAAATGATTTATCATTTGATTACAATAGACATACTTTACGATTATTTATATTTCATGACCTCGTAACTTTTAGGGTTTATAAATATATTTATCATGGAGTGTTCCAATGAAACTTGTTGCCCTTTATAAATTATATTTTAAAATAAGAAAGAAATGACTGATAAAATAAAATCATAAGTAAAAAAATTTAACTTTACACATTTATGAATTTATCCTAAGAATACTCAATAATGTTCTCTATGGGGCGTAGTCTGCCAACCTGCACATGGCCAGCTTGGCGGACTATGGCCTTTGATCTTCTAATTCTAAAGGGAGTCCCGTGTTTAACAATGAAACAATAAAAGGATTGATGATGATAAAATTCGCTATACAAAAGGTCTACTAACAGAGTTAGTACGTTTTACGGAATATTTATACCTACATTATTTTATGGATAGATATATTTATATGTATTTGCTAGGTTTCCTAATTTTTTTAAATCAGTGACCATTGTGCTTCGGCTTGCAAGCTGTTAGACTTTTTTATATTTTTAGAAATTTTAAAAGTGCTCCCTCGATCTAGTTGTTGCAAAGGGAACTACTGAGGAAGTGATGTTTCAACCCCGGGTCGAAAAAAAGGTTATTAGGTTTTTTAGTGGAAATTTCCAGCGCTTGATTTAAATCCTTGAAGCTCAGAGTTAGGTTTTGTACATTCCATTCTTCACGGGACGTATGTATGTATAACTGCTGAAAACTTGAAGTATTACACTTCTCGGCATCTTTTAGGGAATTACAAGCATGATGTTATATTTTCAAAATAAATATTCATAATAAAGATAATGTTTTGTTGTACAACAAGGCCATCAGTTGATATTTAGGTGACTAACAAACCTTGTGACAGGCAGACTTTATTTTACATTCTGTATCTAGATTTTACAAACAACTGGATAATGAGATAACGATACTTTCGTTATTTACAACGTAATTGTTATTATAGTTTTAGACTTGGTGGGTCTTAACGGGCCTTAGGGAGTCTGTGATTATATGATACCTACTATTTTTAAACACCATAAATTAACGCCTGTAATCCTCCAAGGGGTAGACCGAGAAGTGTATCAAGCTCTCACGTTTTACTAGTTACGTAAACTTCCTACCATCCATCCTATGGAATAGGTGGTGAACCTATTGCGACACACTGCACAGATCCAGACTCCCGAGTCACTATCAGAAATTTCTGAAAATGTAAGTTAGGAAACTCGAATAATACCCGGGATTCAAAACCAAGACCTCTCACTCAGCAGTTGCGCTTGCGATCAACGAAATATTGAAAACAGAAATTGATTTAGTAGATATTTCTATCTAAAATTAGGTATAAATTTAAGTGACTACTTGAAATGGACAATAATTGAATTAAGCTCCAGAATAAATTACTGGACACCACTCCTTGTTGTCTTTGACCATCCGGTCATATTGAGTGGTCAGTTGCATGGTCAGTGTACGATCACCCCAAAATTTGTTAATGATATATGTAGTTTAAAATGAACCTTATATAGTTGTACCAAGATTCAAATTAGATACACGTCAAACTAATAATTGTTTCGCAATAAAGCGATATGTCGCCTCGCAGCAAGTTGGGGATTTAATTGTGCAATACATTTTGTTATAATAATGGCTTATCTATCGAACTCTACCATTTGCAACTAATCTTGATCATTGCTTTTTATATAACAAGTGGTCCAGAAGTGTCCGAATTGGTTGAGAAATTACACAATTAAAATTTTTTCCGATTATTTATTGAAGTCTGTGTCAAATAATACACCTCTATAAGTCGCTACACTGTGTTGCTGTTACATCAAAAAACTATTGCTTATTTGACTATTGGGTCTGGGTATATTTAATTTAATTTAATATATATATTCGTAACCCCGCATTGACCAGCGTGGTGGACTATGGCATTAATCTTCTCAATATGAGAGCAGACCTATATCCCAACATTGGAATGATAAATGGGTCGATTATTATTTATTATATTATTAAAAATTATATTACATAAAAGTTTCAGGGCTCTATGCTAGTTCTGTATTTAAACTATAATTACAAAAATCTCACAATTACTGTTGTACCTATAATAGCCTAAAAAAGTTGCAATTATTTCTCTTTTCCATTAACTCCTAGTCGCTTTGTCTATGTTAAAAAGTTAGGTCTTCATTTATCTGGACAACCACAATAACACAAGTGTGATATAATATATGTAAGTTTTGATCCTCACCATCGCTGTGACGAATGCGCGAGTACTTAGATCAAGACGTATTAGTCGCGCTACAAAGGTTGTTATAGTGGAGTCCAAAGATGATGTGAAAATAATAACAATATGAACAGTAAAGCAATATTATTCAAAATGTTTGTGGACATAACTCAGACGAGCAATGGAGCGTGCTGCTGGACTTTGATTAAATTATGTAGAGTTCGTTGCTGTCCGAATTTTTTTTCGACGTTTTTATCATTCAACTGTTGGAACACAGCTCTCTTCTGAGAATAAGTGAGTTGAGACCATAGCTTGTCACGCTGGCTAATTACGGACTATCAGAATTGAGAATTTTCTTGTTAAGTAATGGTTATCTGAAGTGTGGTAGAGTTCTGTTTAATTAGCGGACTTATAAGTAAAACTACTTTTTTATATTCACATAGTTTCTTGTATGTTTTTAAATATTATAAAGTGTCTTGACATATATATGATTAAATTATGTACCACCTCTTCCACCTGTCTCCGCCTGTTCAATGTAGGAAAAGCTCATGAAGAAAGGTCTCGAGTCTCGATATTTTTTCGAGATAGCCCATCTCGAAAAAATATACATCAAGCCGGTATATAATTTGATAGTAAATATCATATTAGTATATAGAAAGTATACTATATAAATACCGTAAAAATTTTCTATGGATTTATTCTATTACCCTAGCTGTACCTTAGGAGTTGCTTTACAGTTAGGCCTACATTTCGAAAAGACAATTATTGATGTAGGTATAAGCTTAAAGCGAAATTAGATTAAATAATACAAAAATTTATACTTTTTTTGTAATTTGAACGTTACTTTGGATAATATGAACTAATGTATTATAAAATTAATACTAGAATATGAAAATTATAATGTGATTAAAATAACGATGAATCCAATTCTTGAATATTAAATATTACCAAGCTAGCTAGGAGCAGGTCTATTAAAGATGACAAATTCAAAAGCTGTGTGTGTGCTGTTAAAAATAAGAATTTAATCGCTATAATACATTTGTCAGCAACTAAATTGATTACTCTACAATTATTGGATTGTGGACACATGGTGAACTCTTCCCGATCGGCTGTCGAACTCTATGATCGATGATAACCGATTATATGATTATCATTACAATTTTTCTACAATCGAATGAAGTAGTCGATTTCAAAATTTATTTATCATGATTTACTTTTGACACTTTTATTCGATTTCATCTATTCGTTAATACATTATTCTTTTCGTTAGAGATTTTGCGGTCACTCACACTTACATATTACACTAATTATGCGATATATACATTGATGGTAATTTTGTTCTAATTTCTCTGAGTATTACAATTTTCAATTACAGCATAGAAGTGCTTTAAACGCAGGTTAATTCGTTCAAAAACGTAGAGAAAAATTTCAAAACCAATAAACGTATTTTTGCTGACTATTATATTCTTACCCCTTTTAATACCGTAATATTTATGAAGTTCATCGGATCTAGTTGGTATCCTTTTCACGGATTTGTGTTGCCGGCTTGATGAAGCTATAATTAATTATTGCATGAATTTATTACATGCAGAAGAAATGGAAATTTGGAAACCTACAATTTTGTTGTTTGTATTTATGTTTGTAAATAGACTGTCCACTAAATAGAAACAGTAGGTAAACACATTTTTTTTAGTGACCCTCGATTTTAACAGTGCATTTAAAATATATAAAAGCTTTCAAATTAAGAATGCGCACAGAACAAACAGAGTTACAAGCTTCTTAAAAAAACAATAAATGTAGTACAGATAAAATATAATCCTCAGGCTGAACGCTCATTCAAACGGGTGCTTAGGCACGTGACGGTGGCGTGGCACGCACGCGATTGGCACCCGACCTCTTTATTATTTTTTTTGTGTAATGAGCAAAAATGTTTAATCGTTCTTTGTATTTCATTTCCAAAGTAATTTTCTCTAAAGCCCATTGATGTAAATGCACATTTTCGCGCTGTTTGCTGCGAACTTCACATCTTACTTGCTATTTTGGAAATTACGTAACATTATTAATAATTTTCATATTTAAAAGCAGATACAAGTATTTATGTTTTTGTAATTTTCCGAACGAGAAAAATTATACAATATTTACTGAAACAGAATTTCAAGGGCATAATAAGTTTGCGTATTTTAACTTAAAAATAAGTATTCAGGTTATTGTAATTGTCCAAAAACAAAACTTGAACAATTTTTATTGAAGTAGAATTCAAAGAAAATACAAAGAAACATTATTGTTTTTACCCATTTTTTGAACGAGTTTCAATGTACTTCCGAGAGAGATTAACAAAACATTTATAAGTTGGAAATAATTGAATTATACGAGGAAAAATTGCTTGCCGTAAGAATTTTCCAAGTTATAAGTATGTATAAAAGTAGAAAGGTCAATTTGGGAACCGGATTTTGGCATTTTTGTGTGTAATTTTTAGGACTAACATACAATGTTTTGTGATTCGAATTCACAGATAATTAAACACAAGTTCAATAGATATTTTATAACGAATCAAACACGCAGGACGTTTACGCGTTTATTTGCACACTTGGTTTTTTAAAAAACCAGATCGAAATAACTCACACATTGGAAATTCATATTTTTCCAAATTATGTATTACTACTGGATATAAGTCTTCGCATATTCCAAATTTACAACACGAATGCGTGATATATAAATTTTAATTGTCCATACTTATTATTTAATAGTAGGGAATATAGACTTCGATGCTAAAACAAGGTTCTTTATAAAGCGTTGTAGTTATACTGGAATGGTCCAATCAATGTTAGTCTCTACTTTATAGCGATATGGCCGGTTTTAGTGTGTAAGGGTTCAGGAATAGGGGTGGTGGTTTATGACGATTAATTCCTCGGCACGCGCGCGCCCCGTGAGACCGACGCGCGAATCGTTTCCCACGTCTATGTACTATAATTATGTGTTATGTGTTTGGAAAATGACACCCAACACACATTAGTGTGATTTCCCGCGACGCAATTATATTTGGATAGATTGAATATACGAAGTGCATGTTGCCAAAACTGTAATCAAATTAGGATTTTTCATTAGCTTTTTATGTAAAACAGTTAAATGTATTAAACTGTACTTTGGGGAATTTCATATTAATTACTTAGATAGCAGGCTGTTTTGCATCTGGTCGAAATGGAGTATCCCCAAACTAGAGTTCATCCTGTCACTGTGGTCACCCGAAACAAGTGTAAACATTTTTGATATTAATTTTAAATTCACTTCAAGTACTGATGTACAGATTGTTTAATACAAACAGGCAGCCTCACGTGGCTTTCGTATTGACAACATCTACATCCCTGAGCAGTCAGTAGAAACGTGGCTAATAACTATTTCACGTTTTTCTCCTCCTGGCCGACCCGTGATGGTACACGTGTTAGAATAGTTGAGTCTATTCATAAAAACGAAAACGTTTTACGAGAACGAGACTAGCCTTCAGGCCAATTTGTATAAAACTGGCTCCAATATAAAATCAGTATAAGTAAGTCAAGGCTTCAACCTGTTTTACAACCTTATTTATCGTTAAAAGCTTCGATTCTTAAAAGTCATGCATAGTTATTAAAGACAGTGCTTTGAGTTAATATTGTACATATAAGCCACAGATTACTATAAAATGAGATAAAATAGATGTAAGTAGAACATTGATGAAAAAGCAAATCAGTGATGTATCACCATTTGAAATGAAACGTTACTAAAGATAGCTCTCAGATAATATTAGTCATAGATTACCATAGGATTGAAATAAAATACCTAGACGTAATCAGAACATTGATAGAAAACAAATCAGTATTGTATCACCGTTTCAAATGAAGCTTTACTTATTTAAGTTCGCAGAATGTTATCAGATCTGTGAATATGGATATATTCTAACAGTGAAACGCCCTGGCATTTCTGATTATTTCGCTGGAACGTTATTTCAATTTATTAACTTGATCTAATGGTCAATTCTCGGAAAATTTTCAGGATATGTAGTTTAATATTACAATGAATGTTTATACAAAAAGATGAAACTAATAGTGGCAGCAGAATTTATACAAATTTCAACTTGTATCTGGAAAACATTCACACTTCATTATGTTAGTTTAAAAATGAGAGAACGGACTGTGTTCTATATTATTTATCTCTATATATAATCTGAAATAAAGCCGTGTCGTTCTTATAAGCGATTTAATCGATTATTTTTATGCGTATAAGGTATAAGACGGATCGTATGTGGAGCGCAGAGGGTTCCCGTGTTATCTCCATTGAGGCTGTTTGTCCAGGGAAGCTAAACGATGGCATAAATCATATGAAATATGTGTTACACATTTCTCTACCTATGTAGGTAATTATAGAATATACCTATATATCACGTGGTTTTTTGGCAACTACGTAAAATTTATTGATAATGTAATATTGAGACTGTATACCTATGTACCTACATATATTGACACCTATCGCACATCGTAGAAAAAGTACGTCGAGTCTATAAGGAAAGTATATTTATTTGGCACTCAGTGTTCTCTGCCTACATAATGAGTGACTGGCGTGACGATTAATTAATAACTCACAAAGGCGAGAGCAATGTGAGAGTGACGCCATCCGCTTTCAAAAGACAGAGTTAAATTCGTATTGTCCTGCTGTTTATGAGCAGATAAGTTGATTATAGCAGTGTTTGGGTTCAAGCGCAGTCATTTCGTCAGTGCTTGCGTCACACCGGGCTGCGGCATGGATAGATCTCGTCACAGCCTCGTGCTGTCACAAGCACGCAGTACTGTATGCGTAATATGTTTGATTAATAGCTTGTAATAAATATGATTTATTTGGAAAGTAACACGTTTGATTGATCATATCTAATTGTACATATTTATAAAGATAAATTTAATTAATAAACGAATTGGATATAAATAATTTTACGAATTACAAACTTCTGATCTACGAGCGTATAAAAAGTTACTGAATTGATCAACACGGGGATATGCTGCATTTATTGATGAACAAGTTCGAGTACTTATTAAGCACACAAGGACGCCTAGTACTTTTGTAATGAGACCAACTCTTCACCTGAACGTCACCTAATCCCAGGATAAAACAAACATAATATCTTTTACAATTTTTTTTTATTTTATTATATGATAGGCTAGCGTTTACGCGCGATCCCACCTGATGGAAAGCGCAGATGCGTCCTAAGATGTAATAAAGAATAAAACAAACAAATCATTTTAACCACTATAATAATCACTTGTAGTTAAGCTAACTGTTGAATATTATTATGTGGTTTCTTATCCAAGTGATCAGGAAATGATAGTCGGGACAAAAGAAGTGGGTCAGGTCAAGACCGAGCCGCGATGCGTGCTCTATAAAACTTTATTGGCGATTTCGTTTTCATTGTACCCAGCACTAAAATCAAGAATGTGTTCCATGTTATCTACCCTCAGATAGAATATCAGATAGAAGATAAGAAAGCAATATTAAAATCCAATATTTTTTCCGTGGGTACTTGTGTTATTGTTGTAGATGTAAATTGTCTAATATGTATGTGACCATTCAGAAAGTCATATAAGTATTTGTATGGAACTTAATTTGTTACTTTTTAAATCATATTAAAAGAAAATGTAATGCACTATAAAAGGCCTTCATAATTTATTTATAATTATCCGAATAATTTGCATATTATTGTATTCACTGACCTTAATTTCATATATTTGCTTTATATAACTACAAGCACTTCCAACAAGTAAACACTGCGGTAACGCAAACTAATGAAATAAAATAAACGCAATTTGATAAAAAAATATTAACATTACCCCTGTAATTCCTGAAGGGGTAGAGAGAGGAGTGTTGTACACTCCCGCTTTTCACCAGTTATGTTTAAATCCCATAGAGTAAGTAGGTGGTGAGTCTATTACCACACACCGGGCACAATTCCAGACTCCGAATCACTACTAGAAATTTTAAATTAGAAAAATCCAATAGTACCCGACCCGGGATTTGTACCCAGGGCTCTCGATAAGTAGTCGCGGTATCAAATGCTCGACCAACGAGGCAGTCAAGAACACAACAACTTTAAAAAAATCTAATTTAAAAATTGAAATCACAATGCGATTATAATTTTAAAGTGGTGTTTTCTTCAATATTGCTACATCAAACTGGGATGAAGAATTGATTGATATCAGCCTAACAATGCATCTCGTAACATAGCCGTTGACGTCAATAGCCATTTGGAAATGTCTTCAACAACATGTTTATTGGGGACAGCGCAAGCCATTGTGTTGCAGTTCATACGTAACGAAAAATAAATTAAACATACGCGGAATAAGGAAGAGTTTATCATGAGCCATCCCGAAAAGCGTACGTGAATTAAGCCGGTACATACTCGTATATAACACTCACGAAACAGTTCATAGTAAAACCGCTTATGTTCTTCGGATTCGTGTAACTTTATAATGTGTAATTTTATAATGTGTAACTTCATAATGTGTAGCTTTATAATATGTAACTTCATAATGAGTAACTCTATAATTTGTAATTTTAGAACTGTCAATGTATACATCTTTTAGTTTATTTGTTTGACGGTGATAATTAGCAATTATTTTCGACCCTTTTATCTTTCCACTGCTGGATACGGTTCCCCTCTCAGAATTATAAGGCAAAGGCTTATTATTCTGCCACGCTAGCCATGTCCGGGTTGGCAGACTTTACACGCCTCACAGAACATTTAATTAGCACATTTTATCGACAAGTAACGTCCCTGTAAACATTATGTATGTTAATAAAATGAGAAACGTCTTCCGTTCTGCGCACATCATGGAAAAATAACTGGGGATATATCAACTAAGTTTTATTTCTTAGAAGTTTTATTTCTTCTTTTATTATCTTTCAAATGTTCCTTATTAATCTCATAACAATTATTGCGATATTTTCATTTCATTAAGTAATGGAGGATTTAAGAAAACACGATTTTATTAGCACTACGCAGACGAAATCGTGAAAGTCAGTTAGGTTAATTATTGTATATTTGGTCAATCGATTGATGGATTTCATTGACATGTAACTGTTGAATTGTGGTAGTGTTCTGCACTCTTCTGCCTACCGCTTTGGGGATTACAAGCGTGATTTTACGTTTAAATGACGGTTAATCAAACAGTTTATTGAAACCATAAGGTCAAGCAGATGATTCTCACGTGTATCAGTAAAGTTCATGAAGTTGCTTAGTCTATATCCAAAATTGGATGTTGATATATTTATGGAGCACGTTGGTTATAATGTGCTTATGGTACATAACTTTGGGTGTAAATTATTATTATCATATCATAACGCCAGGTCATTTCGGGGTGGGTAGAGATCACCGAGTACCAAATACATACATATATTATTACAAACCCGATTTGATTTTCTACATTCATCAGTCTCTACATGTACGCTGGCTTTAGAGATTGGACTATCGAATAAAAGTTATAATAATAACTCTGAAAAGATATAAAAGTTCCCAAAAGGTGTCCCAAAGATTAAATCTAGTATCAATAGGATTAATTCCTTAATATTGCTTGACTTTATGTACACCTACTCGAAGCTATATACTGAGCTATATCATGAACTATGTAGTTGTTATATTATGCAATGAGACCGGGCCCATTAGAGGATTGCAGACCTGACATATTCTTCCATTGACATTTAATACTCACAACGTTTTCTGTGATCATGTTGCTAACTACATAATCCTAAAAATTATAACACTATAATTCAAGTGCACTATATTTTCATGTTCCACATTTGATTGTCGCAGCGATTCAGTCCGTGATAAATGAACACGTGTGCAAATATATTGTTAGAGGTTGCGTCATTAAGTATTGAATAGATTGTGGGATATTTATTCTGGATCTGAGTGCAAAGTTGTCTGTATACATACTGTATATCGCGGTCCGGCCAGGCCCCTTGCGGTGTAGGCAGAGAGCACGGAATGCTAAATATCTCTATACTTGCAGACATGCCGAGCTTCTTCCATATACATACATCGCTCTTTTCATACAAGCACGGTGGTTTCGCATGTATGTAGTTTATTATTTTTTATATATTTTATTAATAAAATCATTACTTAGATAAATGGACGTTACAGTTTAGTAATTATTTTATTAGAGATCAGTTTAGACTTGTCTCTTACAGGGTCATGGCGCCAGTCACCTGGCCTGCAACGCGTTCATCCCCATCCGACCTGTCAATATACGAGTACGTAAGGAGACTCAGACTGGGAGCACCGTCCAGGACACGTGCTCTCTGTTGTAGTTATCGATACTAAAATAGAACTGGTCTTGTTGCAAAGTTGCCGTATCAGAATGGGAATAGATTGTGACCCAATGTTGGTTTAGGTTAAAGCATATTTAGTAAAGGATATGTCTTATACATAGTTTAAGATATTTGGTACGTGTATATAATGTTGTGAGGCGTTACTTCAGATTTTATTAGTAATGATATTATTTCATTACTCACCATCATCAATGTCAGCCCGTTTCTGTCCATTGGACATACTCGTAGGCTTCTGCAATCGCCACTGAGCACGATATTCGGTTATTCAGCTTTTCACCGCGTTCTTTTTGTTTTCTGCTTTTCTTTATCATCATTGTTATAGTTATTTCACTTTGTATTTATTTAACTAAAATATATAACAAAAAAATAAAGACTATATAATCACGTCGTTTTTTAACACTCTCTTCACAATATAGTAAAATATATGAGTGTATAACCAATGGATCGCACCATATTGGGAACTTTTTATTAAACGTAGACGATCTAACCAGTCGGACGTTCTGCCACGTGTGAGGGTTCTAAAAGTTATGAAAACTTTCAAAACGATAAACTACCCTCGGAGTGGCTTTTCTTCATTTGGTAATAATATTTTATATATTCCAAGCAAAGTTTCAATTAAATTGAATTTCTTGATGTCGATGAACTTAGAATAAAGTTTCTTTTTACAACTGCGCGTAGAATAAAGTTTATTTCTGCCACAGAGTGGAACGTTCTTAACAAAACGTTATATGATTTACTAAAGTTAAAATTAAATTTGCTTTTATTGAAATCCAATCATTCTTTGTTATTTCAAAATAAATTGAAACTTTTTGTTAGATAAACGTTTTAAATAAAGATTGTATTAATCCACTGTCGAAATATGTTCAAACGTACTCATAATTATGTAGGTATTTAACTACATAAATAAAATTGTTGAGGTCTACCTTTATGCAGGTAACACGGAATAACTACTGGATATATTTCGATCAATTTTTTTGGTTTTATTCTTAGACTTTGGTCCTCATCTTAATAAAGGATAATTATGCTATATTCATTTAACATTAATAAGGTTCTACGAACCTACAATTTTTAGAGATTTTTTAAGATTCGCCTCTTATTTTTACAAAATGAACACTCAATATATTAAGTATATTGTATCGATAAATATCATCATGAACATTGTTCCACTGCTGGACAGGAGTTCCCTCTCAGAACGAGAAAGGTTAAGGTCTGCCACTACGTATTACAAACAATCATACTGTCATTTAATGATGAGCTATTTTACTTCTGGAGATATAACACAGTTCGCTAATATCTTGAGCGATACTGCAAGAAAAAATGTTAAAGTACCTTTGACGTCATCTATTTTATTACGACGATGAAACGACGACCAAAAAATCAAAATTGCCTTGTAATTCTGCGGTGTTTTTAATTTATTATCGCTATTCCCAATCAGGCCGCCACGCCGCGCCGACCCTCGAGCCGAGGGTGTAACGTTAAATTTTGTTAATTAATCGCTTTAAACACACCCTTCACGGTCGGTCAGCTTCATTTCTGAAGGATGAAAACCTCAACAATTAAGTCAAGGAGATATCGATAATAATACCTGTAAACCTTATTTTGTATTTTATATATGTCATTGAAAACGTGTTTATATGCCAATGGTTAATGTTCTAATTTACTGAAATAACGAGTTAAATATTGCAGTGTTTTATAGAATGAAATGTTTTTATCGGTAACTGGATGTGTTTGTATTTATTCTTCTTATTATCAAGAAAATCGTAAGTATTACGTCGCGATCTTCTCTTAGCGTGTCGATGACAAACACAGGTTTGCCATCGTGTTGAAAGGATTTGCCGATCAGCGTTGGGATTCGCTGATCGTTGCCCGGGGTGCGCCAGACGTACAATCTCAGTACAATCTACGTCGCGATGTTAAATATCTTCATGTATCTCCCTAACCATACAATACCGGATGCAATAATTGTGTCAATCTGTTAATAATGGAAACTGTTAAGTTACTATTCTTCCATCGCACTACATGCCGAATAGACATGATTCATCCGGTTTCTTGCCACGAACATAAAATTTTGGACATAGTCTATTCCAGATTTACATTCTCAAAAGTTCTTAAAAAAAGCTTTTAAACGTATTGGTGTCTGTCGTGTTGCAATGTACATAGGCAAAAGTGGCCATTTACTATCAAGCGCCTCTTGTTAAGCTCCGCAAAAAATTATTGATAAAAAAAAAATAATAATAACCGGAGCGACGAACCCTTAATCTAACACATTCTCTTAACACGTAACAAACGCTAACAAGACGTAACTCGATTTTATAAATCAAACTTAAATATAAACTACAAATAGAACATATGAATTAAATATAGCACACAATTCAATACGAAACCTACTAGGAATACACGTTTGACAAAAGACAGCAGCCAGCGATAGCATCTCGACATAATGGCGACGATTCGTATCGCCCTAAGCGAACATAAAACAAGCATTTTCACATTACGTATAACTTCTTTGTCGGTGTGCATAATACATATATGTATTAAGGCAAATAAAGACGCTTTCAGTAAACGTTCAAGGTAAAAATTGTATACTTATCCAACCTAGGTTTTTAATTTTTTCTGTGTTCTAATTCTAGAACGGCTGCTGTGGGATTTTCTAATAGAAATTTCTAACAGTGGTTCGGAGTTTGGATCTGTGTATAGCTATAGGCTTACCACGTATTCCATGGGACATAGAACGTAATTGGTGAAACCTGGGAGTGCACTACATTACTCTGCCTACCCCTTCGGGGATTATTGCCGTGATGTTATGTAAATGGTTGATTAAATGTTATTGTAATAGATGAAATAATTTGTATTTAAAATAAGTTATTTGTAATTCTAAATAAGTTATGAATATGCAGACATTTTGTTTTTATTATTAATTCACAAGCACAATTTGTTATAAGAACAAAATATTCTACTTAAATCCTGTTTCAACATAACCATAACAAACTGAAATTGAAAGACAATACACTGGCCGAAACTCAGGCCTCGTAACTGAAAATGATTTTAAGCTCCT
>DWME01000623.1:0-31260 GCA_018244795.1 Parelbella ahira ahira
AGTGAGAGGCTGAATTCTCAACCACTAGGCTATCACGGCTGTCCTGTCCTTTGAATAGACAGAAGCTATTAGTCTTAATACTCAAACACTGACCTCGGGTATACTGATCAGTAGGAGCAGGATATGAAGATGGAAAGTGTCCCCTATTGTTAAACTGTCCTTGCGCGTAGTGACGAGGGCGGTACTGCGGAATGGGCCGCACGGTGGCCTTCAGCGTCAGGTTGCCGCGGACCGGAGCGCCCGAAGTGTAATTCGCCATTATACGCCCATGGATAAAAGGTTCCGTGTTAAAGAAAAACGCCGGCATTGTTACATTAACCTATGAAAAAAATATTATATATTAACTAACAAGGACAGTAGAAATAAATATCTGTCCCCAAAAATTGTATATTGTACAGCAACATAGAGTAATAATGACTGTTAGTATCGAATATATGCCAACAATATTGAGCCAACATCTAAACAATATAAACCCACGAATTAACCAGCAATCTATTATTTTTATCACCATTAACTGATTGCCATAAAAAAATAAACCAGCCAGTTTCACTTCCGCGAAACTGATTCGTCAGGATCACATCATATCCCACGATCGTTTAAGCTGCTTGTTTCGTGTACTCGTATTAAGATCATTTTAGACCTAGTTTATATGATTAAATGGCTGCATCAGATGGCATACCTCAAACCGCGTCTGATAGTATTCCTCAACGAGGAACTGGGCCTCCTCCAGTTGGCCCAGCGCCTCCACGCGCACCGTCCACTCGCCGAACTGTGGCTGGTCTGACAGCTGGTACTGGAGGCTCACTGTGCCAAAGTTGCTCTAAATAAACAAGATATAATTTTGGTTAAATAAATTTATTCTCGATACTTAACAAATCAATTTTATAAAAGCAGTGATTAATGACATACATTCTATTAACATTCATTCGCTCTTTTTAATTTTTTTTATTCAAAATATTTTTTTACTGTACTTGACTCAAATAACCACAGTACCTATATGTTTTAGCCTATTATATTATATGTGTGTATATTTTTATAATAGGCCAAATAACGCTGTGGATTTTTAGTTTAGTTCAGTAGCAACCAAAGCTTATAACAAATTTTATCTTTATAGAATTCAACATGGATTATTAAAACAATGTCAATTATGTTTTTTCTAATTTTATTGCAGATTTAATTCAAACGCAGATATTTAATAGGTACATATGTAATGGGATTTATAATTTAAAAAACATTTGTTTATAATAATTAGCTGCCATGATATCATAGGTAACACCAACATGGGACCACTTAATTGTGAAGGAGATCTTTAGATAAGTAAACAATAAAAAAAATTATATTGTTTCATATTAAGAAAAAAATTCTAAACAAAATAACACAATACTTTATGTAATATTTAAAAGTGAATCAAATAATTACAATGAAAAAGGACTAACCATACTAAAACTTATCATTTACTTGCTGTATATGCGTAATAATAAGAGTATTAAATAAAACAGAAAAACAAAAAACAACGTGTTGATTTTCCTATTGTTCTCGAGTTTGTGATAATGAATGTCACGACATAATATGGTTCCGGCCGCAAACACAATGGAATCTTTATGTATGTATGTAATTATAAACAAAAGTTTGTCTTTTGTGTCATGTGTTCAAAGGAACTGGCAAGTGAAGTACCAGGGTTACATTACCTGTCTAGACAGCCATCGCTTCATAATCCGCCTGTTGGGGTCCAAAATATAAACATCGATGGCACGCCCAAATGCTTTCAGTTCTGTATTTATTGGTATAGCTCGGAATCGTACTGAAATAAATAAATACAATTTCGAGCTTAGGGGCATTCCCGATAAACCGTTATTTGGCTAATTTATGTTCCGCCTTTACTATTATATGATAGATATATATGATATTGTTGTCGCCAACGATTTTAATCACAAGATCATGCAAGTTGGGCTGTCTAAACAAACGTTGACGTGTCCTTACAGAACAATCGTTATCGCCACATGGTTTCCCAAACATTCCTTTGCTGAAATAGCCACTTGAAACTAGTCAGACGGTCGTGTTAAAAAAAGAAAAATAACCTTCTTCTCATAAGTTTAAATTATGAGTTAACAGCACCCGTGTATCGCGGGTTAATAAAAAAATAAGTTAAATGATCGTTCACACGTTCGATTTTGGAAGAAAACACATTCTGCATAGTATAAAGTTACGACGACTGAGTGGCGGCGGGAATTCAGATTCTAACCAGCGTCACCTAACTCTATCGAATGGTATTGGTGAACAAATTCGCGGATTTTAGTAAAACACTATCAGCTTATTAAAATGATCATCAACATAATCAGCCTTATTGTTTGTTATTGTATGTATTGTGCTGCATTATTTTTACGCGTACCTTTGAAACAACTCACCAGTCTGCCCCTGCATATACACGGGCTTGTCCATCTGAATGAAAATGGTCATGAACCGTTGAGAGAAAGAGAGCTGGGTTTCATTGACGAAGGCGCGGCCGCCGAACGGATCGTCCAGATACAAACCCTCCACACGCAGCTTGTAGTCCCCGGGGACCGATGTAGCCGGCACCTGTACGTAGCAACCGGTTTTAGCAAAACTAGTACGTACGGAGACTAAAGTATAGACCTAATTCTTTTTTTATAATTACGTTACTCTGAACAAACATCTAATTTCCACTGATATTTTGAAAACTCTATTTCTGATGTATCGAAAATAGTGACGTATTTATCCAACGTCTGAGCTTGACGAATCAGCTAATCTACCTAATCTAGCTAATCTATATTCTTTAAATTTCTAAGACTTTCGCCAAATTCAGGAAAGTGAAAAAATATGGCCCATGTACATGTTTTAAAGTTTAGTGATTCCAAACTTTAAAGTCCGAAGTTTAAAAATTCCACGAATGCCTTCAATTATAAAGCTGTGTTCACATTTCACGAGAAAGACAATGGACTTTAAGTTCCGTCACATTCCGTCACGTCACGGCAGAATTAGCGTCACGCGAAACGCACGCGTCGTGCGAGCTCAATCACGTTCGTATCGAGCCACAATCTTATTAAAATTCACAATAAATAAAGACACCAACAGATTGTTATATTAATGAGCACCCTGCTTATCTGTTATTTTGCATTTAACAAATGAATGAGATTAGACATTGCAGAGATAGTGATGTCACCAGATGCAGATCATCATCATCATCAGTGTGTTACAGTCCACCGACGAATATAAAGTTAACCCTAAAGAACATGTTTAAGTCTTATCTTTACTCTCTCTTGGTTACAGATGGCAAATAAATAATTAATTATAATTAATTATTTAGAATTGTACACTCAGCTTTTAAAATTAATTATTTAGAATTGTACACTCAGCTTTTAAAGAAGATCAATTGTCACTTCTTTATCTTAGTAAAAATTTGTAAAACCACCTCATATCTTTGCTATGTCTGCATGCACAGTCTTGTTAGTGGGCTATTGTCCTAATCATTATTTTTTACTAAGACTGTATTTACTGGTTGTAAATATTTATTACACCCTTTTCAGCAAAGACAGCCCCCAGGTTTATTGACACATGGTTCAAAAATCTACACTGTGTCATTAAAAATCTATGAAAATCGTTATTTGGTGTTACACATTGCTACTTGATTTAGCTCTCTTGGTTATGACAGTTATTAATTTATATTTGAACACTTACCCTCATATTCAACATCTCTGGGACACCCTCTTTGACCTTGGCTATTGAATCCGCTATTTCTACACCATTGCAGGAGATGGAGGCTCTAATTGTCATAAGTAGCCGAGCTCGTAGAATATTGGCAGATATTTTGTAAATCTGTCCAGGACGGACCATTCGAGATGCCACAATGAAGTATGTGCTGAAAATTTAAATTACAATTTATAGTGGTAGTTAAATGATGTTTTTGTTAAACTACTACAAGAAATTTTTGTTAAGCCACTGCATGAAGTTTTTGTTGAACTTAAGTGTTGCTAAACTGAATAAAGTGATGAATATAGAAGAAAGATTTCTTTTGATTCACCTTTCAGTATTGTAAATAGTAATTAAACAAAACATGGTGTTGTTAACTTCATAGTCAGTTGAAATCTTACCTCTGCCAACCCCTAAAGGAAGGAAATATGATAATATAAATTACTCACGCTTCGTTAATAATGACACTTTCATGTTCTATTTCTGGGTGACGGAATGAAGAACTATATGATGTACGACCAGTATCCCAAGTCGGTCTTGGGGTGTTATCAGCTGGGAAGTTCTGGTTATTGGGGTCATTTCCATTATCAAATTGATTGTATCTTTGATCCTGGTTGAACCGATTCTGATTTAAGTCATATTGGTTTAGATCATTCTGATTTCTGTTCGAGAGTCTCCTTTGTGGATCATAAGGATTTTCATACCTAGAATCGGTTGGCGACAGGTAGTCGTTTGTTGGGTTTGGTTGGTTGGTGTCCGAGTTGTATGTAGGTATTGAGTAATCCTGAGCTATACATACTTGGAAGAGCAATGCTAATGAACTTATGTGTAGAGATATGAGATTCATAGTTCAGTCTAGTATTAAAGCCCTGTAATAAAAAATACAATTAATTCTGTTTCATATCAAATAATTTCTTGATATTTAGTATGTTTCACTCATAAAACCTTTGTGTTAATATATTTCAAGCAAGCCATATCGAAAAATCAAAGGTAATATGTCGTTTTTTTTATTTATTTATTCCAAAATCCAAACAAACACAAATATTTTCTTATAACTTACAACCAAGTTATATATTATATAAATGACAATAGCATATGACAATATCCTGTCAACTATGAATTTAACATGGTAATTCTTACACTACAACTGTTAGTTTACAGTCACACAAATAAAAACATAACTAATTTCCATTCTAACCTTTACCAAAGCTTCACAAGTCCAATAAACAAAGTAAATCTTTATGTCACAGTTCAGTACATTTGAGTTCATTCAACCGACCATCATAGGATTATAAAACCACAGATTCAGCATATGCATTGCACTGGTAACATGCATACAAGTACTACAACGGTTAATGCAATTACATGCTACCAGATTAATCCAGGCTCAGATATCAGATACCTAGATTGACCGAATGCCAACTATTATGTCATGGGTAATGTAATTGAGTAACTAATCACAAAACTAGATCATGTATAGCTAAATTATTTCATATTAAATGGTACAAACACGTAAAAAAGCTTTAAACACTTGTTATCACCGTCTCCAGTTTCGAATTTAGAACGTTAGTCAACGTAAACATTCATACCAGTGAAGGATACAAAAATTAAGTTTATACTTCAGTTACATATGGCATACTATTCTTATGTACTTCTAAAGCAGTCCAACTCCCTATTAACCCTATTTTTAATTGAATAAACAGTGCAATTACCTAACCTGGAGTTAACGCCCATGGAAACGCCTGGCTTGTGTTATTTACCGCACAAATCACAATAACATCTATACTAGCACTGCGCTGTTATGAATATGAATTTAAAATAATCGAAACATTTAATTTAAAGTAAGAAATTCATTGAAAACAACTTAGTTGACTGAAATAAACAAGTATGTTACAGTGCTAGTAATTATATTTCATATGAAAAAAAGAATAAAAGTGGCTCGCGCAGTCGCACCACGCCCGGCTAGTTATTAGTGATGTTGTCAAACGTCGTGATTTACAATTACCGGTAACTAACGGAAACCGAAACTTATGGTTATTTGAACAATTACTTTGTTTTTGAGACAATAATCAGTGTATAACCTTATGTCTTTCTCAAGTTTTAAAACTAAAAAAGGAGTAATTTTCATTCACTCGGGAACATTTATGAATCGATGTTTGATGTTTGATTTAAATTTTGTCATTTATTTCAAACAATAAAAGAAGTCATTTACTCATGAAAACAAATTTTCACTAGCAATAATGCTATTGAAGGAAAACAGGATTTGAAAACATGCACACCATAACGTTTTTGTTGTACCTGAATCTGACAATGCGAAGTACGCGTACCCGCGCTTGGCCAGATTGGCTAATGGCACGTGATGGATTATAACTTTAACTTTTCTCGTTTGTAAAGGAAAACTGTATCCAGGAAACCGTAAAGGATTAATGATGACGTTAAAGATATGAATGGCCTACGTAAGTTTTTTAAACAAAGTCTTTTAATAATATTGATTCTACAAATGTATTAAGAAAATGCGTTTCAAGTTGAAAGTTCAAATAAAAGAGAATAAGCTTAAAATATTTAAAAAAGGAGAAAATATTTAACCCAGTTTAATGTGTTATGATAGAAAATATAATAGAACCGAAGGAATTGATTAACACATTCTCTTCGTGGTCTCATTCAACAATATTGGATATCGTATGGTGGTCATAACAATAATAATCGTAAATACTTTAAATCAGTCGACAATTTATGTTTTTTTATTGTACACCAATATTATAATTATCTATGTACCGGATCAACTCACATGTTTTTTGAGACAGTCCGACTAGTTTCGGACTTATGCGAGGTCTTCCTTCATGATCTCTCGCCGATAACACCGCCAATGTTTCTGGTGCGACCTCGTAAATTATTATCTCTCATAGGCGCAATTAAAGTTTCAATTAAACCAAAATCGGGCAGATTGTATTGATGTAATTTAAAATGTGCCATATCAATGAAATGAATAAATAAAACGGTGCTACCTTAAATTTTCGCATGCAAGGTCACCACCACTGCACATATTGTACCTTCAAGCTGCTTGAGTAGATCCAGTTTTAGAAAAATATAGTAATCAAATATATCAAACACTCATTTATTTCTCGGGCATAGCAAAACTCTTGTGGGCAATGTCATTAAGACTAATTAATTTGAAATTTATTATCACTACTTGGGGATTAGAATGAATACTAAACAATAGGTGTATCGCACTTCATAAAGCATAAATTTATTTGCATTTAATTAAACTTTTAGAAGCCGGGCGGGTTGCAAATGAGCTGTAAAGTATATGCAATGTCAGGCACGTTCGGTATATTGTGACTACATGTTTCGTATTTAACTTTGAACAGTAGATCCCTGTCCAGGCATGTACAAAACAGCCAATGCTTACGATACTTATTTGCAGCAGCAGGGGTCGTTCGCCCGCCGTGGCAGGTATTTGGGCCGCATGGGTGCGAGTCTACAGGCCTCGAGGATTCCCTCTTTACCCGGGCAGTATCGGGGGGTCAACCGCCCCCCGGTGAACTCGCCCGTCTTTTTCAGACGGTGTGATACTTACTTGCTGAAGTAACGTGTTGGAATATGATCTAGGCCTTCCTGAGGAGAGATACGCGCATATCTTTCAGATATAAATGCTTTTAGTCAGTAGGTAGTTAATGAAGATTTAATGTAATATTCTCAGACTAAAATTTTTAATCCATTTTTTCTTCCCCCGAATTTTTCTTCTATTATAAAAGCTCTTTAAAAAAATTTGGTTTTGCGCCTATTTACTTTTAAACCTTTTTCATACCATGCAAATAAGTTGCCATCTTCTGTAACTTCTGAGATGCCGCAAGTATTACTTGAAAATAAAGTGTAATGCAGACTTGACAAATAAATCATTACTTCTCAATTTCATAGATGTCAGGCATTTGCCTATAAACAGATTGTAGTCCTGGCATAAATACTCCTCTTTGGTGGGAATCGAACCCGTAACCTCTGGCTTAACGGTTAAGTTCAGAAACCATTTCAAGAAAGGACTAGTCAATAGACAAAAGTTAAATGTTTCGGTATTCGATTATGTGAGCAGAAGACCGCGTTGGCAACTGTGCTTACGCTCTTGACTTACAATTTTCATGCATCCTCCGATAGTTACGACGGCATCTCTGGTTCGGTAATGGTAAGTAGAAATCGAAATTTTAAAAAATCATGGAGTTTTTCACATGTATATCTGTTCATTCTTGTGTTATAGTATGGGTGCGAATTACTACTGAAAGTGATAAGGTTTGGGCTGTAATAACATCACCTCGTCAATTGAAATCAAAAACACTAAATAAGCGAATAGTTATGTTTCTAATAATTCAGCTGTTGTATTTCATCACATTAGGACTTAGCGCTTCTAGCGGACTCTGAACGCGTCTTTGTTCTACAGTCGATAAACTAAGAATTTTTCTATTTGACATATTATGTGAACTATGAATTTTATATTTTCAAAAAGGAATACAATATAGAACTATAAATAATGGATTATTGAAAAAGATAATTTGTACAAGCGTGGTACAAAGGGAATGATTTGATTTTAGTTACTGAATGAGTCTGATAATGAGATATGACTTCCTGGAAGGCCTGCCTAATTAATTCGATTTGAGCTCAATTGACAAGATTGCTAAGATAATTTTTTTCAGAGTTGGGTATGGTTTTAGGATAGGTTTTTGCCCTCTTGTTCTGTCAGATTAATCAAAAATAAAAAATAAATCAGCTGACTGCATTACTTCTTGGGAGATTACTGTTGTTGTGTCCATGACTGTGGTAAAAATAAACGTGTGAACAAATAAGAAGGGTGTGACGGAAACTTTGAAAAATAAGGCAAGGTTTTATTATCTCCCACTGCAAGTTATTACAATCAAGTGTATTTATTTGTACATAGGCACATACAGGGATAACAAAATAAAAAATATTCTGATTGATGAAAATCTAATTAACCACTGAATTCTCCACAAGTTAGCAGGATCTCATAAACAAAGGATTGATAATTAATAAAAAAAATCACAAATGTAACAGGATATAACTTGTCAGACCGCAGAACGATCGATAAGAGCGACATATACTGTACTGAGACGAACAAGAGAGTCCATTAGGGGACGGGGAGCTCCAGGGCCTCCATTCCTCACATTGAAAAATCATCGTACGCCAGCATCCAATTTATCTTTTGACAAATAAATCTGTACAAAATATATTAAATATATACTCTGTAATGCTAAAAACTGTAACGCTACCTCATCAATAGTTCAATCACGATTATTATTAAATGATTTAAAAACACAACTGTTCACGTGCAAGAACAAACATTAACCTATCGGCGTCGCGAGCGCAGCCGCAGCCCGCGCGGCGGAGACTATATACAAGTCAACTTTGTAAAAATCATACTCCTCAGTCTCTCACGAGAATACCGCTGCTGCATCTGTCTCATAATTCCGTTGCATTAATTTCATACAGTCTGTGGTCTTATGATCTAGTGTCGCGTATCGCGTCCTTTGCTTATAGTCCGTGCGTGGCTTCATAATATACATAAGTTTATTTGTTAACATGTTGCATGTTGGGCGGGGGAGGGCGTGTGTTAGTTCCGCTCCGACTCGTCGCAGTCGCGCGAGATGTGGCCGGGCTTGCCGCACAGGTAGCAGGTCTTAGTACCGTCGGGGCAGTTGCGGGAGATGTGGCCGGCCTTGTTGCAGTTGTAGCAGGTCTGACTGGAGTTGTCACGCCCGCCCTCGGGGCAGTTCCGCGCGATGTGCCCCGTCTTGTTGCAGCTGTAGCAGGACGGCTCGTCGGGGCTCTGCGCGCACTCGCGCGCTATGTGCCCCGTGCCGTTACACCTGCACACACAACACGAAACACTTCATAATTATATGAAGCTGTACAACACTTACATGTATAGGCTCTATTCTGTGTTTTTAGTTTCATTGTTTTCTAATTGAATATATTACTTCGCAACGATACTAAACTGGAATAAGGTTAACGAACAGAAGCTGTTCACGTGAGAAACCTTTCAAGTTATAAAATGATTATGGCTGTGTGAAAAAACTCTACGTGTACACTTTGTACCGTCGGACATGATGGAAAGCATACTGTTAAAAAATATTACTATTATCATCTAAGACAAAAGCGGCTTATGAAGTGAAGTTTCTGAGCCGCACACGTCAACCTAACCACCACACACTCTTCACCTCATCGTCGATTTTTTATTCTTATGAAGGTACATATATCACAACTACACCACAACGTCACCACTATAATTTAACAGGCAGCCATGGCACCATACGGGGCAACTACGACGTCCAAAGAATGACATTATAGCCGATGGAATATAAGCGTCATAACATCCCATTTGTTTTGCTCTCTTGTTCTGTCATGACAGATTAAGGTAATACTGTGACGGTTCTTGCCGTACTACGATAAATAATAAAAGCGCCCAATACTTTGTGAACAAGATTGGACACGTGGAAGGTCATATGGGTACGTTTGGACGCGCCGCGGCTGAGGTCAAGCTGATACCGATCAGAGGTGTGTACGCTTCAAGACACGTGGCCAAATTATCAAATATTCTGCGTATTTCATTATAATATTTTATATTTAAATCATACTTCACATTGAGAAAAACGCAATTAAATAAGAGATACTGTTGGTTTTAATACAATGAAACAGTCCATTCAGAGCAGGAACGAAATATGGATGGAAGAAAGAAAGTAAGAGACGGTAATATTGATTCTCAGCACATTATCGGTTCGCTATTGTAATGTAACGCTTCGTTGGCTGAACCGATTTAAATCTCTCTACTCCTTCAATCTATTTGTGCATGACTAGCATCTATAATGCTTATTTATAAAGAGGCAATCGCACGATACAAGAAATTTCTTTAACTCTTAATTTCAATGACATAAAAAAATATCTTCATCGCCACACAATAGAAAAATAATAAGCACCAAGGGACAATCAGTTACACATGGACAACAACTAACTGTTAGCAAAGTCCTGTGTCAGACGCTAGTGCTTTTAATTAAGCATTCTAGAAGATAGTGGTGTCTACTAGACGACGATACGGTCATTCACTAAGAAAAAATTTTGGCTTTCTAATTCACTATTCAGTCAGTGTCTGGCTCATTTGGTCGAAATAGGTGAGACATGGTGTTGTAAAAATATAAAGATACATATAAAAAATTGTACCAAAACAGACCTGTAGCAACGGTCGGCCTCCTCCTTGCAGTCGCGCGCGAAGTGTCCGATGCGGTTGCACTTGAAGCACTTCTCGCGCTGGCGGTTGAAGCCCGCGTCGCGCGCCACCACGCCGCCCTGCGTGCACTCGCGGGCGAAGTGGCCCGTTCGGTTGCACTTGTAGCATACGCTCGAACTCATCGCTGCAACACAACAACTGTATAGGGCCACTGTGCTCCACTCTTAACTAAACGACTCTACCAGCAAGTATGGCAAATATCTATATTATTATACCAATACGGCAGGTCTCTGACGGTTAGTCAGCGAGCATAGAGTGCCCAGTATAGCTCTCCTTACAAACGTAAAGAAGCACGTCGGGTGCTTCTTGTCAAGTCGATATCTGCTCATTATACTCTAACATAAAACTAGGCATAACAAAAACATAAGGAGATAAACAACTATATAACTAAAAATACTAACAATAAGTATAGTTCTGATATATGTATATTAATGCACCTACGCAATAAACGTACATAAGATTTAACGCCAATTTTTCCACACATAGCTAGAGCATTTTAGAAAGCTGTTCAAACTGATTCTAACACAACACTTCGATAGATCTAATGCGGTTCTAGCGAACACAACATTCGCGTGGAATGCAGACGGGCAACAAACAAGCAGGAGTAGAACAGTTTGCATGCAATTAGGGGAACAGGAAAGCCAGTTGAAACTGCACGTGTGGCGCTCCCTGCCACCTGCCTGTAGGAGCGTTATAACCGATAACCTGTTTCGGGATTAGTTAGAGACGTAGCAAACAGTCTGAATGGTTTTAGGAACAAAAGAACCTGTTGCGTATCAATTTGGTGTTAGGGACAGATGTCTTGCCACTTCGCTTGCCGTCGTAACACAACTGTCTTAATTTATCTTTTATTCGAAATTGTCACCTACTGTTGGTACCATTGACTTACAGCTTTATTGAAAAAGATTGGCGAATTTTCAGTTTAGGTCAGTTTCAATCAAGAGGGCAACAATTACAGAATAAAGAAATCTTACAATGTCCACTGTAACGTTTGTTCACCTATAATACTTTAAGCGAATGGACGGAAGATTAGGAAATACGATGCGGTATAAACAAGGTTGTGGTAAATCTAAGTACCTACATGGATTATCTTGGATAAACACTATATCTTTGAGCATTATTGCCAGTAAGTGCAAGGTCAATTTTGTAAGTCTGCAAATCTACTTAACAAAAGGAGTCATGTCACAATTTTTCATATGGAATAGGATAAGTCAATATCAGTTTTTGAAAGTTAAATACGATATTTTTATAACGGTGATGATGGTAATAAAATGATATTTGATTTCATGAAAAAAAATTAACATTTTCGTATTTTAAAAATGGAACGTTACTTTTCCAATTATTGATTTTCAAAGTTTACGAAAATCCAAACGAATTTATGATTTGCATTGTCAATATAACAGCCACAAAATTTAAAAAATCGAAGTGAATAATGTTGCATGCATCTATTTGATTAAAATTGACGTGATAGTAATGCTGACCTTGGAATGACTCGTCTAACTGAAAACGCGCGCAAGTTCATTCCCCCGCCGCGTCTTTGGCCCAATGTACGTGCGCGAGACAACGTCTTCATTGGAAAGTAAACGCTTGTTCAAAAGCGCGGCAAAAAAGAGCGAAAGGAAATATGAACTCGCGATACCAACCAGTGCCATACGTATAACTTTTTAATGGAAGAGATAGCTTTTTAATAAAGTACACAAAATAAAAAGCTAAGAAAATATAATACGACGCTTTTTTGATGATGACGATTATATTACAGATCAAAAACAAAAGTAAAAAAAAATAATTAAACGCCAAACATTGAAACAATTTATAATCTGCAACTAATTGGACATATAAGTACATATACATAATCTTTAAGCAATTATTTGCGAAAGTAAGATTCGTGACGTCTTGACCCTGAGACTGATGATAACATTCGCGATCGCATGGAACAAGATCACGGTGAGTCGTCCGTCTCGTTTTGATTGTCGTCAATTGATACGCGGCGAACAGAGCAATACGAGCGCGATGCAGGAGAGAACCACTGAACGCAAACTAATTGAGAACTAACGACGAGTAAATACTTGATTGTGAGCTGACTAAAGCTACATAGCACGGGTTTAGACCACCAACATTAGATACAATAGTGGTTCATTATTTGAATGAGCTGAAAAGAGAGTTAAGTTTTTTTATCAATTCATTGTGACTAGCACAAAATGATGCTATTTATGGATGTTGTAAACAGTAATAGATATTTTTACTCTATGGTATATTCAAGATGGTAAAACAATTTGTTACAATATGTAAAAGTGTACATGGAATAACTACAAACTATTGTGATCCGAAAATGTGTATATGTTCCTCCGTAATATTTTATAAGACCATTAATTTAAAAATATTAGTATTATGATGAAAATTATAATTCTACTAAATTAGAAATTACTTGCATAAGAAAAATTATAAAACTTCTCAAAACTATAATCTCACTGGGAATGTCCAAGTAGTGGGCAAGAGAAAGTGTCTGTGAAAGTTAATGCAGAATGGTTACAAAAAGAAGAAATAAATACCAAATTCTTCTGTACAATGCATGATCAAATAATCTTACCAAGTTAGTAATAGAATGTCCAAAATAACTATTAAGTCTTTAAAAAACTGAGAAAAACATATGATGTAAAAATAAAAATTTCAAATGATATTTGTGTAACACATCTAGATGGTCAAGTCAAAATGATATATCAAGTCATGACATAAAAATAATTAAATACTAAAGTTAAAATCTACATTGTATTTTTGAAAAATAAAAATTATCAATATAAAAATAGTGCTATAATTAATTTATCAATAAGCTTGTAATATATAATTGTATTAAAACATTCTAACTAATTAAAGCTATAAAGCTTCATTTTGACTATTAGAAACATTGACAATGCATATTGACCTGTTTTTATCTGTGCCCCGGTTTTAATGAACTAAGATATTTTGTATGTTGCACAAAGTTGGACACTGTGGCACTTGAATGGAAAACTATAATCACTCAATTTTTATGAGCAGTTTTAACATCATACCAATTACTTGCTTTTTGACAGCAGACATGACACTGCCACAATATAACAGTGTTAAAATATACTGTTTAACAAAATTATACCTGTATTAATAAACAAGGGAATAAACATTTAAACAAATTTATGATTGGTTTAGAATACTTAAAAAATAAAACTAATAAGAAATAAATTTAACAGAAGCTGCAGTTGGTCTTATAATTTTTTTTCAGTACTTAACAAACTCTAGAAAATTAAACTAGAAATTACAAAGCTTCTTACCAAAATCATACAATATTAAATTTTCATTAATCAGTTTGAGATATTAATATCGGATTGTCATTACTTGATTATTACATTGCATAATTTGATTTCAGATGATAAGTATCATAATAAATCTGATACAGTATCTAATCTAATGCTCATGAGTAACTGATATATCATGGTTCTTAGAAGTGCATGATAATTTTTAGTCCTGTACATTCTAGTAAAAATTTATAATGAAGTTCAACTTGCACAAAGATTATTTTTAGTTTGTGGTAAGATTCAATATAGAAGCGACAAATTATATACAAAAGTGTTTGCAAACCTTCGGAAACAAAAGAGACACTTAAAACCTTATAAAATGTATTCACAAAGGAATTCACTACCATTGATGCAATGAAAAAATTCAATATTGCAACATTCTAAAATTAAACAGAAGATAAAAAACAAGTACTTGTTTTAATTATATGAAAACAGTAACAATTGGCATTTATTTTATGACACATAAGTACATAGATATGTAACAAGCTATTTATAGGTTTTAAGAAAACTTCTGATATCTTGAATGCATCTTATTTTTTGTCTAATTAAAATTTACATAACTGTCACATGTTCATTATGTAGGGAATGACATTTTCAAACTTGGTCTATAACAAAGGACACAGTCTAAGATGAAAGAAGTATTATTTCATGTCTTAGTGTGACAAGCAATCATACAAGCATGGAGTTTGATTCCAGAAGAAACCGGCAGTCTTTAATAATGTCTACATACAATACATACACTGCAATATGCTCAAATTTTTTTAAAGATATTGAAAGAAGACATAGACTACAAGATTATTAATCTATACAGCCAAAGCTTAGTTTAGATGTATTTGTACTTCTTCAAGGTAGAAAGATGTATGAACAGGTGTTGGTTGCAATGAAAAGTACATGTCATGAATAATATCTACAGAATACGTTTTGAAGGATAAGTTAGACAAAATCATATTTATTGCATGAGGATGATTCTCATATTTAATGTATATTTTTATACAATTATAACTCTCAACAATATTGCACCATGTTTGTTAAGTTGTTTGAGAGTTATCATGGAAACAACATTATATATTAGCATATGCCATTCATTTCTTTGTTTGAAGCAACTTTTGTTAATGCAGGCGGCATGTATATAACATACGAACATAATCGTCTAAGAAAATGTCAATTGAAGTACTGGATAGAAGGAGTTACATGTCCATATTTGCATGGACATTTGCATTACAAATGGATTTTGATTTAATTAATGTACTTTCCTACAAAGTTTGTGACATAGAGATGCGTCATACGTCTTGACGCGAACTAAGAAAACGTACGGACCACTACAAGATGACATATTAGGTAAGTGCTACACAAAATGTGAAATCTATTAGAACATGATTATCTTTGCTATTTACTTGCGGATATACCGAGAAATGGTAAAAGCAACACATTCCACAATAATTTACCTCTATAGTTATGTGTGTCAGGACCGAGTCGCTGTCAAAAAGACCACGTTCAATAAACAACCTAAACACAGAAAACTAACTTAAAACCAGAAAGTTTTCACTCGTATATATCACAAGAATGCGCTTCGTGGCCACATTCCATTGTGAAAATAGAAAAACACACTTGCAAGTTACATACGCGGTATAACAGCCAAACCACGTGTAGCATACCGGTAGCGCGCGGTTCAAAGACCGTTCTTTCACTTTACACTTACCGATTACTTGTAAAACTTTCTTGAGCACTTAAAACACTATTACTTTTATCGTCGGATGACGAAAACAAAGTTAAACTTAACGAATTAAATGTAATTTACGACGTTATGTTTGCAAGGAAGCCAGCCACCATCACTACGAATTCGTAAAAGACATTTTGGGCATAGACACAACAATAAAAAAAGTTTGAATGCTACATCATGATTTTTTTATTGCTAGCGAAGAAAAATAAAACTATGTAAAATTTTCGTAATAAATAGTTTTCTAGGACTCTACATTTATTTCACTGTAACAAATAAATAAAAAAATAATAAACATCTACATATACATGCCATTAAATTAAATTCATATATTTTTAATGTACCTTATTTTGTAATGTATCAGAACAAGCTAACCCATAGTCAATCATTTCATAATACCTAATATTTATTCAATCAGTGACTAGTAATTGTTTTCTCTATATATTAAATTATTCATACTTTACTGGGCACTTAATTGTATCATCCATATTATACCTACTCACAAATTAGTAAATAACTTGGTGACTCATAATGTGTTAGTCTAACGGTGAAATAAGGGATAAAAAAGAACTTGGATATACCTATTTACTTTCAGCTTTTCTTTCTTATTCTACACTAATACACAATGGAATGTTTATTATTATTATTATAATATTATCATACCAGATCCCATACAGGGCACACACACCTCACCGAGTCTTGTGATGTGATGTCTTCAAAAACATGATGTGTTTTCATAAATTAATTAGTTTCCATAAGCACACGCTTCATTAAATTTTTGTAGACCTCAAAGGGAACAATGTGCAATAAAATAAGTACCTATAGCGTGTTTATATCATTCAGACAATTTTGTGCCGTTATTCAGTTAGCGTGGCCTAAAGTAATTGGATAATGTATATTAATTTTACTAATTTATATTGTAGAATTAAGGGCTTAATAGCTCTAATTTGTGAAACCCACATTAATCGTTACGATCGTTCATGTTTACTAACTAATTAAATCGAAAACCTTCAATACATTGTTATATAGCTAGATACCATAATGAGCGGAATAAATTTTTACAATTTCAGTACGCTGTGCATTTTTTGGCTTCGTTTTTGGCGGATGTGTCACTGACATATAACAGCCTCAAGATTGCCAATGTCAAACTCTTGACAGTTACAGTCAAACAAGGTTTGTACCTACGAAGTATCGAGATCTTCGAGCTTCTGGCAAAATCATCGAAACTATTTAGTAAATATTATATGAAACATTAATGTAAACAATTACATTTAGGATATCAAACATTTTTACAAACACATTTCCTTTGAAATCATAGCATTGTTATAGGTATACTAGTTAACGTTAATTTATAATGTCTGCTGAAAAAAGACCAAGCAGTCCAAGTGCTGCGGAGAATCCCACTGAAGATACAGAAGAAAACGAAGGATGGATAGGTCCAATGCCTTCAGAAGCAGCGCAACCCAAGCAGAAGAAACGGAAAGGTAACATATATTGTTAATGCAAATAAGTTTATAACAGAAGTTTCTGCAAAAATAGTCGTTAGTTTTATTTTATATATAGATTGCCTGCCTCGTTGGTCAAGTTGTTGCTAGCGCGGCTGCCGATCGAAAGGTCCTGGGTTCAAATCCCGGGTTCAGGTGCTATTGGATATTTCTAATTTAGAATTTCTATTAGTGTCTCGGAGTCTGGAATCGCGCCCGGTGTATGGCAATAGGCTCACCGCCTATTCAATGGGACTTATACGTAACTGGTGAAACGTGGGAGTGTACTACACGCCTCTGCCTACCCCTTCGGGGACTACAGGCGTGATGTTACGTTTATATATAGATTAAGAGCGTACGTTTTTAGAGACTTATTTGTAGTTATTGTATAATGTCATATAAAAGTGAATTATGTTTTAAAAAGAATTTTAATTTGAATGTGATATAGATCAGAATCTTCGTCATTTTACAGTGCTGCAGTTTGAATCTTTATATCTTGAGAATTTACCATCATCAGAAACATATGAGAGAAGCTATATGCACCGAGATGTTGTTACACATGTTGTGGTAACCAAAACTGATTTTGTGATTACAGCAAGCCAAGATGGACATCTTAAATTCTGGAAAAAACAGGTAACAATACTTGTACAATATGTACAGTAAGTGACAAATTGTTTTAATAACAATTGCTTTCAAGTAAAAATAGACAAAGTATCAGTATTGCCTGGGATGCACCACATCTGTGTAATACTAGCACATCATCATCATCATCATGAGCTTTTAGTTCATTCCATTTTTTTAAATGGGACATAGAAACATTTACTTGTGTCTATTTACCCTATTTGCTATTTACCCTATTGTTATATGTTTTTCAAGGCAGGCATTACATTGGTAACTCTTTTGATGTTGTATGTGTATATATGTAGGTGATAGTAATCACTTCCCAACAGGTGGTAAGACCTGCTGTTTGACAAACTGTTTAATGGGAAAAAAGATTTAACATTTCATGTTCTATTATATTCTACAATGTAGGAGGAAGGCATTGAGTTTGTGAAGAATTTCCGCTGCCACCTGGCACCCATTAGCCATGTTAGTACCAACAGTACAGGCACTCTGCTGTGTACAGCATCCACTGAAAAGACTGTTAAAGTATTTGATGTTGTTAATTTTGGTAAGTTATTCTTTGCTTATTTATTATTGGCTCTGTTATTTTTATTGAAAATTTATAAAGCTGTTGATATATGGTCTGCTGTTATATGTATAGTGAAGTAGATAAATATATCTGGCATAATTTATGTTCATCTTATTCATGACAGTGATGTACTATAAACAGAGAAATGTTATTTAATAATGTTTCATAAATTATTCAGTTATTTACTAAATAAAGTATTATTAACAAGTCGTAAGTGATTATACTAATGAGGTAATATTAATATTCACATGAGTTAAAAAGAATGTGTACAATTGAATGTAGCATAATATATAAATCATATTTTTTCTTTTCAGACATGATCAACATGATATCCATAGAATTTGAACCATACTGTGCTGAGTGGGTGCACTCAGCTGGAGACCCCCTGTCTGCTTTAGCAGTGTAAGTTCAGAATATTTATAAGCTTGTCTTTGGTTTAGCATGGATTGTTTTTCATGGAGTAATCTTTTGGTGAGGGTATAATAATTGGAGTATGTTGGACTAATGCAAAATAAGACTAAGATTTTTCTCTATAAAAATTTTTTAGAAGGAAATAAGTATTTATACAAAATTTATTGTTCAAAGCAATTTCATGTTATGTATTAATTTTCGCATTTGTGATACATCTTTCACAATTTTTATGCATATTTTTACAGCCACTTATTGTATGATGTCAAGATTTTTTATCATGTTTTTACAGTTCAGATAAGAACAGTAATAAAATTCATATCTTTGATGGCACACAAAACACTGGGACACCACTATATACATTTGAAACTCATCAGAGTTCTGTAGCCACAATCAAGTACAACCCAGTGTTTGAAGCAGCCGTCTCGGTGGATAGGGCTGGCATAGTGGAGTACTGGACAGGACCAAAGCATGAATACCAGTTCCCTAAGAAAGTCAAGTTCACCTCGAAATTGGATACAGATTTGTTTGACTTCGTGAAGAATAAGACTTACCCTACGGCGCTGGCTTTCTCACCTGATGGAAAGAAAATGGCGTCCATCAGCTTAGACAGGAAGGTCAGTTGTTACTGATGAAAATCGTGATGCAAGCCTTAATAACCTACAGCCTTTAGGACAGCCGAGCTGTGGAACAAATTCAATGTAATAGATACTGCCTTATCACATTCCTCAGTTTGCAATTATAATGTCTGCATTTAAAACCTCAGGTCGAGTTGTTACTTAATCTAATAGTACTTATTTACCTGAATTGTTGAATTGTGTGATGTATTTAATCATTAAAATGCATCAAACCATCTAGTAAACTACAACTTACAACTGTAATCTGTTACTTATATAGCCTTGTAGTAAGCAAACAAGCTCAAGGTCACAACCAACAACTCAAAGACAGACTTAACCTGCCTTGGCATAAAGGCTTCTTTACTAAACATTTACTACTAACATATTAGAAAAATGCAATCAGTGTGGGCTATATACTCCAGTTACTTCGTCTTTTGTTGTCATGATTAATTATGCCACTAATTTTATTACCTTGTGCCCATTGCTTACTCAGCCCATCAACACTCTGTTGCATATATATAAAAAATCATATAATTATGTATTTCTGAGTCCTGAAATTCAGCAAAACCTTAGGTTATGCAATGTAAAACTTCATTTCTAAATTGTTGTTAAGAAAATAATTCATACTTTCCTGACTTTTTAAATTAATTTACAGGTGAGGATATTCCATTTTCTAACTGGGAAGCTTCACAAAGTGCTGGATGAGAGTTTGCAGCGATTCCAGGAACTGCAACATCAAACACAACAGTTACCCAATATGGAGTTCGGTAGGAGGTAGTGTAGTTGTGTGTAGATGCTGTTAAAATAAAAGTTAAATGATATGTTCATATGACAACTCTGAATACATACATGTTTAACTTAAGACGACATATGAAAATAATTGCGATGAGTGTGTTTAAGTTTACAGAGTATAATAGTCTATTTGATAGGTGACTGCTCAGTTACTCGAGTGGTTGCAAGCGCGACTGCAGATCGGGTGGTCCTGGGTTCAAATCCCTGGTTGAGAACTATTGCATTTTTTTAATATGGAATTTCTAGTAGTGACTTGGAGTCTGGATCCATGCCTGGTGTAGGGCAATAGGCTCACCAGTCACCACCTATTCTATGGGACTTAAAAGTAACTGGTGAAATGTGGGAGTGTACTAAACTCCTATGCCTACCCCTTTGTGGATTAGAGGCGTGATTAACAGCCAAAGTCAAGTTATTATTGTTTTTCTTTGGAGGCCCTATGCATAGTTATAACTTATACAGACTATACAGAACATTAAAAATGAAGTCACTTTAAACCATACACCTTTCAAGTTAGCGTTAGTGTGGATTGTTTCATATTCTATGTATTTCAGTGCTGTTATTTTATGTGTTACTTATTTTATATGTTTAACTAAACATCATTGATATAAAACAAATATTCAAAATATAAATGATAAATATAGACGAACACGTGGACAATAAACTTTACGGAGTAAACGTTTAGCTCAAAAGATGTATTTATCATTCCAGGATGGCAACGGAGCGCGACCTGGACAAGTCGGAGGCGGCGCAGCTGGCGAACATTGTGTTCGACGCGAGCGGACATTTCGTGGCGTACGCGACCATGCTCGGCGTGAAGCTCGTCAACCTAGTCACCAACAAGTGCGTGGCCATGCTCGGCAAGCCGGAGAACTTGAGGCCGCTGCATTTGGCACTATTTCAAGTGAGTTCTCCAGTTTGCCCGGAGTTAAGGCTCCAAATTCTGTCGAACTTGGGCTCAGATGGTCGAGTGTTAGTTGCCCTAAGAACAGAGAAGAACTTCTTTAAATTAAATAAATATCTTGGATCATTTTCAAATAAGGTCATTTGACCCCAAAGTAAGCTTGAAGCATGAGAGCTTATCGAATTATTGTATCAAAATGGAGGATAATTTATTATATAATTGTATTCATAGGGGCGTACAAATCAATCTAAAGTTGCGACTACTCTCGAGATGGAAGGGTCGGAGAATCCCACGCTGTTGACAGTCAAAATAGATCCGACGCTGTTCTGTAGCGCATACAAGAAGAACAGGTTCTATATGTTCTCCAAGCGCAGCCCCGACGACGTGAAAAGTCCTGATGCCGATCGGGACGTATTTAACGAGAAACCTTCCAAGGAGGATATCATCTCGGCCACTGAAGGACAAGGTTGGTGTAAATGATAAGAGAAATAATCATTGGTCATCTATAATTAAAAATATTAGGTTGTGATGTTGTACATTTCAAAGATCTTATATAATCGAATATTTTATTAGGAAATAGGCAAAATAAAAATTGATATTTTGTCTGCCTTGTAAAGTTATAGGTTAAGGTGAGATCTTACGTAACATCATGCCTGTAATCCCTGAAGGTGTAGGCAGAGGGGTGTAATACACCCCCACCTTTCACCAGTTACGTTTAAGTCCCATGGAATAGGCGGTGAGCGTATTGCCATACACCGGGCACAGATTTAGACTCAGAGTCCGATAAATCCAATAGTATCCGATCCGGGATTTGAACCCAGGACCTCTCGATCGGCAGTCGCGCCTGCAACCGCTCGACCAACGAGGCAGTCAAATCTTACGATTTGTTCCATAAGAACATTATTATTCTATAATTTAGCGATCTGCTATTAACATAGTTAATGTGGGATCCAGTCGATACTTGTCTGTAGACATATTACTGACCGCCTGCCTGGTACCGGAATCGGCGTGATGATGTATGTGTTACTGAAGATGGCAATGGCTATGCTAACGACGTCGCGTGTCCCGGCAGGCGTGCAGAAGCTGTACGAGCAGGCCGTGCTGCACACGTCGCTGGGCGACATGCACCTGCGGCTGTTCGCGGCGGACGTGCCGCGCGCCGTGGAGAACTTCTGCGGCCACGCGCGCACCGGCTACTACAACGGGCACATCTTCCACCGCGTCATCAAGGGCTTCATGATCCAGACCGGCGACCCCACCGGTGCCTCACTCACTCCACACCTGAACATTGGCCCCTCTTGAGGGGTTTTGCTCATAATCTCCACATTGGGAACGGGGGGTGGAGATTGCGGACCCCGGCTTCCACTGCCTACACTGCAGCCTGAATACAACTGGAGCATGCTGTATAGGCTGTGCTATACTGCAACCAGTCAACTCTGGGTTTAGCCGCCACTCGGTGGTCCAGCATGAAGTCAGGAGATAAATTCTTTTCTTTGCGTCGACATGGATATCCCGGGCAGAAATCCAGACCACAAGCTACTAATGAGAAGTTCAAGTTACAAAACCTGAACAGTACTTTACCCGACCCGGGTAACGAACCCAGGATTTTTTGATCAGCAGCCGTGCTTGCAACCACTAGACCAACTAGGCAGTCAGATTATTATCTATTATAATAGTGACAAATCGTTGGACAGGATGTATAAAGCGCATCAGGTCATTAACGTTATTGTCACAATGTGTTGCAACTTGTGTCAGTCGATTGTTGGATTGACAGGTACTGGTACCGGCGGAGAGAGCATATGGGGCGGCGAGTTCGCCGACGAGTTCCGGCCCCATCTGAAGCACGACCGGCCTTACACTGTAAGCATGGCCAACGCCGGCCCGGGCACCAATGGCAGTCAGTTTTTCATCACACTTGCACCCACTGTATGTATTACGTATATTTAGTTTTCGTTCTTGTTTCCTGACGACAAAATCTTTAAAAAATCTGAAACAAATTAGGTTTTTTTAAGTCTATCGGCGTGAAGTAGGACAACAAAAGAAGTATACATAAATAGTATAATATAAATTCAAAGATAGAATATCGTGAATTAAAGTTATAATATACGAGAGCCCCGAAGACATTATTATTGTTGTAAAGGAGAGTGCGTTGAATGCGCGTGCGAGTCGTTTTGTTGCGATATAAATGTAGTTTTGTGTCGGGCAGCCGTGGCTGGACAACAAGCACACGGTGTTCGCGCGCGTGGTGCGCGGCATGGACGTGGCGCAGGCCATCGCCGCCGCCAAGACCAACCCCAACACCGACAAGCCCTACGACGACATCCGCCTCGTCTCCGTCACCGTCAAGTGAGCGCGCCCGCCCCGCTACTGCAACCGATTCACTTCTTATATTCTACTGTACTTCTGCGATGACCACCTGTTCAATGTTCTATATGACTTCGATGCTAAGCGCTAAATGAGTCTTAGATGATTACCGTGGTCGTCTAAGAACGATCGCGGTATGGAGTTATTAAACGAATAAGTACAAATTCTATTATTATATTAAACCTTGGGACTTGAGAGATGTGTCTCATTTTTCATAGGCAAATCAGCGAATATGTCATGTAAATAACTTAATAAATGTCTTCTCAGGAACATTATCGGTTTTATTTTATATTCATACAGACATCATCCCTGGTCGTAAATGTCATGTTATGTAGGTACTGAACATGAAATAAATTGTTACCTAATATATATAACCATTTTTCTTCCAAAAAGTAGTTGGTTCCTTATTTGTTACATTAATTGTATAGACATAAACAAAATATCTTGAAACATCCCACTTATTAATTATAAGCTATGGTTTTACTTGAAGTTGGTTAATGACCTGCTTTACAGCTACATATGTGCGATTAGTTAGGGAATATAAAATAGGATTGAATGCCATAATGTCAGTAATTTTGGCGTGAAACTATTTTTTTTCTGTGTTTTTATTGGTAAACACTACTTTCTACAATTCTGCAACAAGTAAGGAATTATAAGTGTTGGACTAGTAGTGTTGAAAAAGGAAATAAATCTTGTGGTTGTTATAATATTACTTTATCACATCCATACATACATATAAAAATCACTAACATTATTAGCCTTGCGCTTCAAAGTCCTATCTAAATTAGGTCTTTTCTAATTCCTTTTCTGCAGTGGCCGTTCGGTTGTAGAACAATTTGCCTCTATATATTCGACAAGCCAAGTCACTGGACTCTTAAAAATGCAATGGGGTTATCTTTGAAATAATTATATTTATAGGGGCTTTAACGTTCCTCCTTCTTCCATCTTTGTTTACCTTTTTACTCCTGAATGCAGTTCAACCTGTCTAAGTTGTTCGCTACCTCCTATACATAATATATATGTATGAACTTTTACCGAAAACACTAAGATAGTTATTCCTTGTTTCCCTAAGTTATAAGAAATGTATAATTAAATTTGATTGCTTATCTATGAAACACTTGCAATATGTCTTTACCATCTTGATTTGCTTAAACCTAAAACATTGGGTAAATTATTTTATCCGTGATATTGGAAAAATACATTTAGAAAATATATTTTAAATACATTTCATTGTAACAAAATATTTGATGTAAAGAATTCTGAAGTCTTGAATATGTTAAGTTATTAAATAATATGATTATAATTATATACCTACCTACGTAATTTAGTAACAACTCCTTTCTTCTTTTGAAAGGGAATACTATAAGATTGAGCGCCATCTAGTTTTTATGACATCGTAGCATCGCGGTAATTACACCTTTTAAAACATTTAAGTATTGAGCCTACAGATGACGTTAGTACACCCAGTTGCAAACTTTCCAGACATTATTAACACTACTCAATATTCATAATCTACCGTTATCGTAATATCCATCTAGACTTGATAAGAATATTAACGTAACAATGTTTATAATAATATGTTAGAAAATTAAAATGTCAACAATAAACCGCACACAATCGCTTTTTTAGACGAATAGAGCAGCAAACAAATTTTAAATAACACTTAAATTGTGATAATAATTGTTGCCAACTTATGCAAATGATATGTAAGTTAAATAGGCTAAAATTATAAGCTAACTCAAAAATACAACCCACAATAGTAATAATATAATAGCATACACGAGCCCCATTGTGAGAGGACTTTTAGGTGCATTTTATTTTCCTTCTGTTATTGCCGGACTTTATCTGTGTGTAGTTGAGACGGTTGTATAATATTGTCTCGTTTTCTCTCATGTGTTGCTTAATCCCCCCGCCGCTGTCCCCGTACATATATTTTCTTGCACCGCTGCTCGACGGCACGGCTACCCCGCCTCCGCCTTGCCCCATGTCAATTTGTTTCCATTGTCCAAATAATGTTTGCCTTTTGTTTTATCCTTTTTTGTCAATTTTATTTTGTTGGAAACTCCTAATAAAGAATTAAAAGAAAATAAGTACCACGTTACGATATTACAGTTACTCTACTTGAATTTAAGGCGAAGAATAAAGAGATAAATTCAATTTGTTCATACTGTTTTGTTTTGTTATATCTATTATTATTAGTACGTCCTTAACTGCCATATTGAACTCTATGTTATGTTTAAAATAAACCTGATGTTCATACCATTTTAAGATACCTATGTCCGCTCTAAATTACAATGAATAGAGATTTACCGGAATAATTTGGCTTATTATAGGATCATTACTATATCGTTAAGCCAAGTCCCTTACGGTATAGGTAGAGAGCATGATAATTAACTAATTATAGGTATATAATTATTTAATTGTAATTGTACCAAATTCTCTTTAATTTTTATTATGTAGGTATTAAAATCTGTGAAAGTTATACGAACAAAAACGTAAGTACACAAGAGTAAAAAATAATAAATTCCATAATATTATACTCTAACATTACCTTACACACCATTACCGTACCATTTTAATGGATAGCTAAAGTAAACACGTATTCAGTTTTGTCCAACTCGAAATATCTATTATCTCGTTATTACAGTGGAAATAGTGCCACCGATTCTCGGTAATCGCACGAAGTCGTAAACAGCCCGCTGTGGCCTCGCGCTTCGTTACAATCTCGTCGACCAATACCGTCCATTTATCGCGACATATCACGTCATGTACAGCCAATGAGCGTTCGAGTTTATCACGCGACGTCCAAAAATAGCTTATCTGAGTCATGAAATAAAAGCAGTGGTTGTTTCTTAACAATGTTTAGAAACAAGTAGAACGTGGAGGGCAGTGGACGTACGTCGTCGCACGAGAAAGTTTTCTTTCGCGCAGTGAAGTTCAGTGATACCGAGGCGTTCGGTGCTAACACATGGTTCGGCACTCCGGCCACGGGATGGAGACCACCTTCTATGACGAGCAGTATCCCCTCAGTGGCCCTGTGGAAGCCCTGAAACGGAACCTAACTTTGGATTTGGATTTCGGGCGGGGCGTAAAACGGGCTAGGGCCACCGCACCAGTTCTGTCGTCGCCTGACCTTCAGCTACTCAAACTGGGGTCTCCAGAACTTGAGAAATTAATAATGCAAAACGGCATGATCACCACGGCGACGCCGACGCCTGGCGCACCGGTGATGTTTCCCGCAGCCGCACCGACCGAAGAGCAGGAAATGTACGCACGGCCATTCGTCGAAGCGCTGGATAAGTTGCATCACGGCGAGCCCGCGCCGCTCGGCCGGCGAGTGTATGCCGACCTCGACCGGCCTGTCGACCGCTACCCCACACCCGTCGTCAAAGACGAGCCTCAAACCGTCCCGAGCGCCGCCAGTACACCGCCTCTATCTCCTATAGACATGGATACACAAGAAAGGATAAAATTGGAACGGAAGAGGCAGAGGAACCGAGTCGCCGCGTCCAAGTGCAGACGGCGTAAGCTGGAGCGCATATCTAAGTTGGAAGACAAGGTGAAGCTGCTGAAGGGCGAGAATGCCGAGCTGGCGCAGATGGTTGTGAGACTGAAGGACAGTGTCGCGAAGCTCAAGCAGCAGGTGCTGGAGCATGCAAACGGCGGCTGCCACATCGAGTCGCACTTCTGATCGCGCTGCCGCTGCCGCCGCTCCCCCACATTCCATGCTAGTCGCGCCCGCTCGGACGCAGCATACAAAGCGATTTGTGATCTTAATTTTACTGTGTAATATATAGTTAACTCTAGTGTAAGGTGAAGCTACGTTAAGGATGCTGTGGTGTTAAAATTGAGAGGTTGCGTGTGACGGCAGAACCTCCGCTCGGATTAGCCCGTCGCCTTCGGCACTTGGCGAGGGATGTACTTAGCGAGTCACAAGTTATAGCTTCCGTTGTAAGTCGCAGTTATCGTTTTCCTTGTATCAGTATTGCGTTGTCTCATAGAATAGTATATAAACTAGAAAGGATAATCGTGCAACGTCATTCAATTGCAGATTGAGCGCTGTGGGCGCGACGTTGCCAGTTTTACGACGAATTTCCCGTTTCAGCGATGTTGCCGTAGTCGGCTCCATAAAGTGGGTTTTCCATTGTTCACTCATACGGATTGGTCTGACGCCGGAGAGGTGAAATAATTATTGTTATATTTTTCGACAAACCAAATCGCATGATAAACATGCACAATTTCGTAAACGGAGCAAGACGGCGAATGATTTTGTAAATGCTGTTCGGGTGGGAACGAAAGAGATAGATATTGGTAAAGCTGGCAACGACGCATCGAACAGAGTGACGAGCGGATGTTCTGCTAATTAAAATTCCGCCTGCGCCGCCCTCGCGGAATGGCGGCCATGTGTTCGGCAGTCGGACGTTCCGAATCACGTTTTGTTGCACAAGGTTAACTTTTTTCAACACGACAATGGCGCCATAATGCCTGTCGGATTTGTTCGATTTGTTCGTTGCGATGGTTAAATTGCTTGCGTGGAAGACTGATCGAATGTGTGTTGTTGAAATTAATTAATGTGAGTTTTGCGAGAGGTATGTGATGCTGATTACATATATAGAAATGTTTTCTCAGAACTGACCGGGTGCTCTTAGAGGTCTTGTAACATGAGGCCGTCCGATTAAAATATTATTGATGGACGAATGTGGTCACATTACGTGAGCAAATGTGTTTATCAGGAGAGAGTGTGCGATGTATTTATTAGTGAGAATGTTTACCTATTAGGATCAAGTAGCAATCTCGAGTGCCTACGCTTTGTAAACTGAAGCCTATACGTATGTTTTTATTGTTTTTGTTACCATTAAATGAGCGACAGTGAAATTGTTCTGTACCATTGTCTTCTATAGGTTTATTATTGTAAGTAATATTATACCAATTAACAAGTTGAATTGTTATAGACTATATTATAGGGGAGCTTGTCGCGTCGAAACGATGTCCTCAGTGAATTTAAAGAAACTGCCAGGAAAAGTGACAGGCAAACCTAATTGTATTATTTTTATACAAAAATGATTCTTCTGAATGTTAACAATAATTTGTAAGTTTATAAAAAATAAATAAAAACAGTTATACTAAAATAATATATTTCTATGAATTTAACAAAGAATATTGTTTTATACTGATTACATATTGTATGATAAAACAGAATGAAGAGAAAATAAATTATGAAGATTATTATACCATTTAATATTTGCTTTCATTTTCCCAGTTGTAACCTACAAACCTTTCCAAAATATTCAATTTGGTAAATTAAAATATATTCAAGAAATTGAAAATCCTATTGATTTGTTAAATTATTTGGATCATGTACCTATATCACACAGATACCTATATCAAGTGAAACTGTCAATATTACCCGGGTCTAATAGTATTAGAAAACTGAAAAATAGCATACAATATAAGTAAATATCACATACAAAAAGATAAAGAATCTCTAGTCACTACACAATTTTGATAAATAATATTCGCAAATATAGTACATGGATTATAAATTTATAATATAATTTCCTTAGCTAACATAATGAGAAGCAAAAGTAATACAATCGTAAACATTGGTGTTATCACTAAAGTATTATACAATAAAAATGATAAAAAACACAAGTGACGACATTATTCATTCACGAGTTATTATGAAAAAAAAATCAATTATGTAATTCACGTAGGTGGTTTAAGCAAAACAACAGTGAATCAGAACGAGGGTGACGGGTGTCACCAAAACAGATCTCGACCTTCAATTTTCGGTACACCATGGATGTTGGCGACCGACGCTGATTTCCTGTGAATTCTAAAATTTCCTGTGCCAATTGGCAAACGCACCGATGAGTGACAAATAATGGCAAATTTATCCTTTACGTGGAATAATTTAAATGGGTTGCGGTTTTGGTTTAAGGATAACTAGTACAAGAGTGATAAACAAACAGTACTCCCAGTTGGCACTAAAAAAAAACTTATTTTTGCTTAATTAATTTCAAATTAAAAGTTCTATTTACAAAGGGGATGCTATGAGGCTAAGATCAATAGAAATAAAATGATTACAATGCTAACTTTACAGTCCTTGGTACTGGTTAGGCGTTTCTAGAACTCGACAAGGATGGTAGACGATACTTGGCTATTGATTATGGTTATTACTAAATATTAACAAAAGTGTTCTAATTTTTCATGAAAAAAGGTGTGAATGTGCCGCGTCTATTTTAATATGACTGCTTACAATCGAAACTTTTAAACCGTGAAATGATCTGTCACGGAAATAAAAACTGAACGTATGGCAGGTATATCAAAAAAATGCTGCGCCTTACGCCATGGAATAAAAAGAAATCTACCTGCCGCTGCCGCTGTTGACCTTCAAAGTGTAAATATTTACTAAAGTAGGTAGGTATATAATTATGTAGATTCTCTGCTTTTTGTACGTTTTAATTAAAGGAATAAAAACAAAATACTCGCATGGAAGAGTGCGCAATCAATTCGTAAGCAGTCTCGAATATTATAACGACGATATTATGAAGGTCACGATGTCGTTGCCAAAACTAATTGTATTCACCGGACATCCGAATACCCGGTGACTGGGTGTATTGAGCGCTTCAAGAATTTGTTTGTAGAAATACTTAGGGAACTACTAACTGAAATCGCATATTTTTCTAATGATAAGTATTGTTTTTAAAATATTTTTAGTTGTTTTCGTCAGCTGATTCATCTGAATTTGAGTAGTTAACAGGTGTCAAAACATTAAAGATTTAATGAATAGCTAGTAGATAGGGCCATCGTCTTTAATTGTATTTCCATCTTGTCTACGAAATCATTATTTTCATAATAAGATCCTATAAATCATTGGAAAGTCTCCTATATAGAGTTGTTAGGAATATTATATAATTTAAATTATATGTGACTAGAATTTGTCTTGTACCGTTGTATATGGACCAGTGTTGTATCGTGTCGACACGAACAGTCTACGACGCATTGTTCTCCGCGAAACATCACGGATATTTACTAACAAATCCGTATTTATACAATACTTATACCTGTATGAATAAACTTCGCCTGGTTGTTGTTTAAACATCCATATTTATGCTTCGCGCTTTTATCATAAACACTTTAACGAATCTTCTAGAACGCATTAATACGCTGTTAAACGCGATAGATTTAAATAATTAAAAGTAAAAATGTCTTGTAAGAAAATGATCATAAATTATGTCCTAGGAAATTTACCAGCAGTGCAGACCATGGCCTTTTTTGATCGTGTCTAAAACCTAAGACTTCTGAGACCGTGTCCAAAAGGAACAATAAACTTAGTAAAAACAATGAATGTTCTGGACCGTTAAAAACTATTTATGCACATATCTATACTAATAAATAAAATTGGAGTGTCTGTTTGTAATATTAAAATAACCGCTTTTTACTAAATGCATATGTATGTATAC
>DWME01000624.1:0-31257 GCA_018244795.1 Parelbella ahira ahira
ACCTATTCCAGGGGACTTAAATGTAACTGGTGAAACGTAGGAGTGTACTACACCCCTCTATCTGCCTCTTCGGGGATTACAAGCGGGGATTACAGACTGCCTCGTTGGTCAAGTGGTTGCAAACGTCATTAAGTACTTAGAGATTTAAGTCCTGGTTTTGATCCCCGGGTGGGTATTGCGTTTCTGACATGAAATTCCCGACAGTAACTCGGAGTCTGGTTTTGTGACCGGTGTATAGAAATAGGCTCAGCCCCTATTCCGTGGTGTTATGCAAAATTAATTACTGAAACGTAGTAATGTAACCCACTCCCATGAATATCCCTTTTGGGAGATACAAGTATAATATTACTTATTTATCATAATAATTAAATTTATTGAACTAAGGATGGAATTTAACCATACATGAAAATATTTTTTTAATAAGTTCACAAAATGTAATTAGTAAAGTTCTTAATAACTAGGGTACACATTAAGCAATTCCCCCACAAAAAAAATGCAATTCCATTTTAATTTCATTTTCCATGGTTACTATGGTTAATTACTAATAAATGTAAATATACAATTACAATAATAAAACGACGTAGGTATATTTGTATTGCATGTGTCCACGTAACAGTTATTCATTAGGTACTATCTAAAACGTACATATATGAAACTGCATTTATTTCGGTTGTTCGTAACTATGATCTATTATTTTTATGGTGTATTTCTGGGTGCAGTAATTGTAAGTTCAGAGTCCTACATATAAATGTTTGAGCAAAAACAAAATTATTGATATAATGTATTTTTTAACCGAATATTGTGGATAATTCTGCCTAATGATAGTTCAAAGAACTAATTGACATGGAGAAAAACAGCATCTAATTAAAATTGACATATAATTTTAATCTAATCGAATTTAATTTAGTGACAGCACGGAAAAGATTTGATCAAAATAGTTGCTGACACAAATCATACATGCGTGCCTTTCGTGCCATAAGCTGACGTGTGTTTACTATTAATTGTACTATCAGTACCTACTAATTTTGTATATAAACGGACAATGTAAGACAAGTCACCTTGTGTTCGACCTGTATATTATGAAAATGCCATAACCTTTTTGTTGTGAGAGGTGACCCCTGACTAGCAATGGGATGATTTAAGGGTCGAGAAAAATTAGCAAATACAGTTGCTGCCAAAATTGTAGCCCATCATTCAAGTGTCGGTGCGAATGATGCGAATGACGATGATGACATTACACTCAGTATTTCATGAAATCTGCAAATTGAATGTCATTAGGATTATAACCATTGAATTATTTCCTATTTTAAAATAGAATACAAATCCGATTGACAACTCATTGGTTTGTTCATTTAAATACTTAATTGTCTATACTGATCCTAATCAATACAAATATTCTAATCTGTAACATCAGTAACCGCACAATTGTATTACAGATAGTCATAAACCTTCGTTGGGTTATAACGTTTATGATGGTGAAATTTATTGCAATGTCGCACTGAATATAAATTGCTATATACGGTCATTTATGACATAATGGCGATCGTTATAGAGAAAAAAAAATATTTCCAAATTATTGTGTTATTTTTACTGTCATTTGAAGTCGATGGTGGCGCCAGTCCTAAGAGATATGCAATATTGAGAGATTTCACAGGTTGTATAAATAGTTTCATTGAAATAAATTTCGACAAACCCGGACTGGTAATTTTTGGTGTCACAGACAGCGCTACACCCCCAATTGTGAATATAGGAGCTAACATACTCAAGACTATACATGCAAGTTTAAATTTCTCCGTTGAAATAACAAAATCCAGCGATAATATAGAAGTATGCAGTGGTAGCGTCGAAGATGACAACAGAGTCCTACACAGAGATCATTTTCAGGCAATTCCCATTGGTGATTATTTCATAATAATTATAGATAATTATCAAGACTTCATTTACATTGCAAGCAAACTCATCCGATCTCGAACTTGGAATCCTCAAGCCAAATTTTTTATCATCTTCCTAAATTTCACTTCCAAGGAATATGAAAATCTACAGCACGTAGAGAATATTTTGAGCTGTCTTTTCAGATACAATGTTATCAATGTGATTGTAATAATCCCAGCACCAGAAAAATTACATAAGGCTCTTCTTTATAGTTGGAGACCTTATGATCCACCGAAATATTGTGGATATTTCAATGAAACTGCAAAAAACAGACTGGTTTTAGAAAATACCTGTGAACGTGGTGTTATTAAAAAGGACACGTTGATGTATTACGACAAAATACCGACAGATATGAGAAAATGTGAGATAAATGTTCTGGCACTTGAACGACAACCTTATTTTAGTAGCGATGACGCGGACCCAAATATTGAAAAGGTGTTATTTAATGCGATCGTTGAATCCCTTAATCTAACAATAAAATACAAATTTCTTGACGAATTCAGAGGCGAGAGAAATGTATTTGGTGAATGGAACGGGGCGTTAAGCAAGTTAACAGCTAAAGAAGGACAAATTCTATTAGGAGGAATATATCCTGATTACGATGTCCACGAAGATTTTGAGTGTAGTTCTTCATACCTCAGCGATTCATATACTTGGGTTGTACCGCGAGCTAGATTATCCCCTCCTTGGATGGCACTAAGCGTCATATTTAGTAAAGTGGTTTGGTTTTCTATAGGTGCCGTATTCATTTTGTGCGTTCTCTCATGGAAATTTATAGGATATATGGTCGACGATTCGAAGTACAATACCTTCGCTCATTATGCTTTGAATACATATATCGTTACTTTGGGCTTTACGGCGTACAGTCGACCGGTACAGTGGAGCTTGCGAATATTTTTTGTTTTTCTTAACCTGTATTGCTTATTATTATTGACAGCATACCAGACAAAATTGATTCAAGTGTTACAGAATCCCACATCTGAGAAGCAGGTCGATACGATACAAGAATTAGCCGAGAGCGGTCTTAAATTTGGTGGAACTGAAGAATTGCGCGATTTGTTCTCATTTTCTGATGATACTGTTGACACAGTTATTTACGACAAATGGATCGTTGTTGATTACTTACAAGATGCGTTGGTAAACGTGGCGGTCCACAGGAACTTTTCTGTACTTTGCAGTCGACTGGAACTTGCGTATTTATCAGCTATAATGCCCGAACTTTATGATCGTTTTGGAGACTTAAAGTATTACGCATTTGAATGGAACATATTCACGGCACCCACGGAGATGATAGCGCTCAGAGGATTCCCATTTATCTCGAAGTTCTCCGATATTTTGGGCAGTTTTGAGTATTCGGGGATTAGTGTGGCAGTGCGGCGACGTTTCGCTAGATTCAATTTGAGGATGCGTACTAGATTATTGCTGTCATTAGATAAAGAAGATTTCGGTTCTGTGCCCTTATCGAGTCTACATTTACAAGGTAGTTTCCTTATATTGATAGTTGGCATCATAGGTGGCAGCGTCGTTCTGTTTTTTGAGATTTTTTTAAATTGTAAATATGTTCAAGATTTTTTTCAAAATTAAAATACAAAGTTGAAACGCTTAATAAAATGTAATAATACTATAATAATACTATGGTAATAATGATTAATTTATTAACAGGCAATATAATCATTTCAAGTAGGTACATGTCGACTGCCATTCGGGAGGTCCTGGGTTCAAGTCCCGGGTCGGGTACCATTGGATATTTCTGATTTAGAATTTCTAGTAGTGACTCGGAGTCTGCATCTGTGCCCGGTGTGTGGTAATGGGCTCACCATCTATTTCATGGGACTGAAACGTAACCGGTGAAACATGGGAGAGTATTACACTCTTCTGACTACCCCTTCGAGGATTATAGGTGTGATTTTACGTAGATGTTATTGTTTTGGCTCATTACTATAGGATCTGAATATCTTAGAATTGGAATACTCGAGATTGTCTTAGTTCGTGAAGGAGTTCCAACTACCCCTTAAATAGAAACAAAACATTGGAAACACCGCTGCTTTTTGGCAGAAGCCTCTGCTTTTAGGCAATTTGCTTATCTTGCAGGTCTAGCCTGGACAAGGCTGGCACACTCGAAAACTTTTATACAGTAAGATCACATTTAAGTGTAATTTTAAATAAAAAATTTAGGTAGATATTGTAAAAATCATTTATTTAAAAAAGTGCTTTCAAAAATTTTTTTAATGTTTCCTCATTTTCAATTATGACTCATAGTATAATGTTCGTGATTTATAATAAAATGCCTACAAGGCTTTCTTATAAACATGAAATGTGTAGTTTTTGTTTGGAAATGTAAGTAAGAAAAAACGAGAAATTAAAAATTACTGTAGGTAGGTACATTAATTAAGATTATCTTATTTTAAAGTAAGAAAATTATCATTATATTAACAACCTATAACTATACTAAGGGACTAGTAACTAGATTTAAGTAAAAATACAGCTTTTTTATATATTATTGCTACAAAAATATTATTCCACAGATTTAATCTCATCGTTTTATTAAATACAATTTATTTTGTGAGTGTCTACTTGTTTTTTTTATATTTTGTGTACACACAAGACACTGTGTACAAAAGAGAAGTTTGTTTTAACAGATTTCTGAATATATGAAAAAATATTAAAAGTATAAGCAAATCGGCACATAACATTTTTGAAAATCTTATCTGTTTACAATCGTTAATAAGCATTTATGTTGACATGTTTCTTTGGTGATTAACAATAAAATATTTTTGCCAATTGTTTTTTTACATATTTTAGTTTATACAGAACAATTAAATCCAAAAATTACATAAAGACAGCACCATAAAAAAAATTTCAAATAAATTAATTCTATACAATTAATGCAATTCAAACATAATATTACGAAGAACGAAATTCTTAAAAATCTATTTTTTGTTATTCATTGGTATCCAATACTTTTTGGAGTTTCTAACAAGTATTTACACCGACTTTATGAAAATTCTTTTTCTATAAAACAATACATGAAAATTTAAACATATACACCGTGCGTGAAAATTTTTGTTTTAAGTCAATACAGGGCGAGAACCCTCTATCAAAATTTGATTTTAAAATCGATATCGTATTCGATACTTGCTGCTCGAAAATCGTTACAAAATTTCTTATACGTAATGTAATTAGTTTCGAAAGCATCCAATCACAATGCAATTCCGCATCTAACCACGTAAATCGAAGTACCTAACTATTAATTTGCCAGTAATTATTTATACTTGAGAAAAAAATCTCTTTGATAATTGTTCTCCCATACTGGGCCTTCGATTACAAATTAGTCAGCGACTTCTACAATAATCACATTTACATTGACATCCTATCAACCACCCTATACCTTCTCGCCTTCTAACTGCTGTAAATTGTAATACGAGTGATCTGGAAACCGTTCCAGCTCTATATAGTCCATTTCCGTACACAATAACCGTTCCAACATAGAAACTACCTCCTTGAAGTCTGGTCTCATGGTCGGCTCCGCTTCCCAACAGTAGTACATGATATTGTAGAGCTCTCGGCGACAGTGTTCAGGCTTTTCCAGGCGGTGACCATCACGGACCTAGAATATTAAGAGCTACATTTTATTACAGGCAACACGGTGACCAAGTGCTGGCCTATACTAAGTAATAAGAACAGAACGTTTTTGGGCTCAACATTTTTTCCTCCAACGAACGTTCTATATGCTGAATTTAACATATTAGGACAACTAAACAATCATCATCATCATCATCAGCCTACTCTCGTCCACTGCTGGACATAGGCCTCACCAATGGCACGCCACTGAGCTCGATCTTCAGCTAAACAATAAAGTTCTTTATATTCATTAGGTTTTCAATAAATCGATTAAACTTTAGTAAATAAAATAAATAAATAACAACAACCGAGTAGCTAATCCGATCGGCACTTTCTAAAAAAATGACGCTTCTGACGATATTATGATTGACAGCTTGAACGTAACATCAGGTCCGTAATCCGTAGGCAGAGAAGTGTAAAACATACCCACGTTTCATCGGTTACGATTTTGTCCCGTGGAATAGATGGTGAGTCTATTGTCATACACATGATACACATCCAGACTTCGGCCGAGTATAAAAAATTTTGACCGGAAAATCTTAGAAAATCTAATATGGAAAATCCAATAGTGCCCGACAGGCGATTCGAACTCAGGACCTCTCGATAAGCAGTTGCGCTTTGCAATCACTCGATCAACGAGGCAGTGAAAGTATTTTAATAAAAAGCTTTCTTATCAATACATGTACCTTTCTCATGACGTCGCCAGCCGACAATCCAGGGTACGGCGTCGAACCAAGGGTCACAATTTCCCACAGAAGAACCCCAAAACTCCAAATGTCCGATTTCACGCTAAATATATCATCGTAGAGCGATTCTGGTGCCATCCATCTGAAATTTTCTTTTTCTTTAAAACATTTAACATACAGCTACTCCAAAACGAAATAGACGAGGGTCTAATATTTTTGCATTGAATTTGATGATAATTATGTTAATAGTTTAGTTTTGATTTTGGTTTCAGCATATTTTAGCTGAAATTAACACGAGATACTGCTTGATGACTATGACATACAGTTAATTTGTAATATATTTTACGCACTAAGGAAACTTTAATATCTTGGAATTATTCAATTTAGTAGTAATTATCATGTTCAGATAATATAGCTGTTCGATTTGGTACTTGTATATTTTAGTTCTATTTAACACAAGATACAATTGCAATGGAAGTTACAGAGTATAATTAGATTTCAAATTTTTTTAATTTAAATAATAATAATCATCATCGTCGTAATAAAAATCATAATGTTCTACGCTATCAAAAATGTATTAAAGTAAATAAATACTAATTACCTTCTTGAGACCTACATTCTTAGGATGTATATATACATCACTAAGACATGACGTATGCGAATTGATTCGCTACCACGTAATGTCTATAAACTAGGTGGCACAACTGTCTATATAAATTTTTTACAGAAACGTTTTTAACAGACAACACCCTAAATTACACTGGCAATATACTGACTAGAAGTCTGTCAAAATTTTCCAAATTGCCACACTTGAAACTTTATGAGCAAATAGTAATTTTTAATGTTACATGAAAGTAAAAGCTGACCTGATGGGCAGTCTTCCATCGCTCTTCCTCTCATATACGTGGGTGCCGCCAACGTCGCGTGCGAAACCAAAGTCGGCGACTTTACAAGTTCGTTCGTCTGTGATGAGGACATTTCGTGCTGCCAAATCCCGGTGGATTATCTGGAAAAAAATATTTATGTTAAAAAAAAAGAAATTAATTTAATCTCGACCAAATAGGTTGAGTTCTGACTAACAAGGGAGTTAGAAGTCTCCAAAACTGGCGAACATGTATGACGCGAGTGATAAATGTCCAAGAAGCACGGCAGGTATGCTAGGATATGGATATTTGGCACCCCGTGCTCTCTGCTCTACCCCATAGCGGACTTGGCGTGGAGATATGTATGAATTTATATAATTGTATCTACTTTCATCATCATCAGCCTTTACTTGACCACTGCTGGACATAGGCCTCCCCTAATCGCGAGCCACTCCTTCCGGTCCTGGTCCTTACGAATCCAACAGCTAACCCGTTGTCTTCTTCAGGTCGTATTTACCTTATGTTGGGTAAAATGTAGCGGTATTAAATAAATATCCCCTGCCCCAAGTTGAGCCCCTGCTTTTTCATCAACGTTTTATTAAAATCTGAATTCCAGTAAATTGTCCCGCGGCCATATTCAACGACAGACTTTATCGAATTAATACATAATGGAAATAGAAAAAAATACAAACAAAGGAAAATAAATTGGTAAAATTCGAAACTCAAATACATTTTCCTTTCCGCCCAAAGCAGCAAATATAAAAGACTCAATAAACATCTTATTTCCAAATTCCAAAAACTAAAAATACACTAAGAATTTAATATATACTTTGTAACAAAGTAGATACATATTTAGAACTAGGCAAAGTAGGTGTTACTTTTAATATCCTAAAAACAGAAATATTTTGCTAAAGAAGTCTGAATTATATTTAGGGAGTTATATTTTTATTACATTTTTTAAGGAAATCAAATGTGAGATTTCTCAGAATTCATTCGCATTACATTATGAAGACTCTGCTTGGTAAATAATTATCAAGGTTTTTACAAGCCTACACACGTTAGATATTACTTGGGGTTAATTGCAGTCTATGATTTAATACATCGTTTGTTCCATGTCATTCAATAATCAAATCCAGATACATTTCACTGGTGTTCTCCATAAACTAACAAATCATTTCTACAGTAGCTTAAAAGCTCATATCGCCTACAAAGTACGTAATTGACCATTAGCCTACTCTAATCGTAAGCGTAAGCGTAATCCACCTAGTGCCCACAACGCCTGACGTTGTAACAGCGTCAGAGTCAGCATTGTAACAAGGATAAAATAGCTCTTTATACAGCTCAATTGTTAATATTATATTCAATAATATTGACATACTGTTGTCACTGAACTGTTACAGCGAGCGTAAGTAGTTGATATGTATTATATATATTTTTTATCATAATCATTCATAATGGATAGTCGTTTAAGTACTCGTGATCTGGAGTGGAGACCACGCGTTGAGAAACGTAGCGTAGGACGCCGTCTAGTTAAGTGCAGTAAAGATATACGAATACGTAACGTGTCTGGCAGCGCTTTGATACGCAGAGCTGAAGATCGAAGTCAGCGGTGTACTATTGGAGAGGTCTATGTCCAGCAATGGACGGAGACCGGCTGATAATGATGATGATATCTTCACTTTCCTTATCATTCAAATATCCCTATTCTTACAGATCAGACGTGATAACAGAAAAAATAGGTACCCCTTTAGTACTCAAGAAATCCATGCCCCTAGCCACTTGAAAGGCGAAATGGGTGAGATCTCTCGATGTCAAGAATTGGCTGCCACCGTGGGTGTTTCCATAGTGTCTTTCCGCCCTGGAGTCTCGTAGAAACTGCTGCAGTTTCCCAAGACTTACGAATTCCATTATCACCAACGTTGGTTCCTGCGATTAGAGAACGTTCATAAGAGACAACGAAAGAGAGCTATTAGCTTATTTCTAAAACGAAGAATGTTGTCTTTAAAACTAGCTAACAAGTAGATGCGGTGAATAAAATTAATTATTCATAAGTTTTTAAATACAACTTGAAGTAAAAAAATAGCGTCTTTTAAAATATTAAAAATTGTTTACCAGATAGTTTCGGTACAAAGGGTGCGCATGGAACAGTGGATATATTTATTACAATTTACCTTCTCCGTACAACATCCAACTAGTCTGACTACATTTGGATGTGTTCCCAGATTCTTCATCACCGTCAATTCTTGCAACAAGTCGGTCTTCTCCTTCTCAGATGCGTTTTCTTTCAGAGTCTTCACCGCAACCGTCTGTTCTCCTTTTTTGCCTATAATATACGATAATTTGTAATTAATTTATTCGTAAAAGACAAATTTAAAAATTATTCATCAATTAGCTAACTAAAATTTATTTATCCGTTTCAGATAGTTGGTTAAATTGAAAATGATAAATAAACCGATGCGTTGTTACACGAACATGTTATATAGTTGCACGTTATAGCATAGCAAAATATAATATATACCGACTTAATTTTCAATTAAACGCACATAATGAAATTTTACCCCAAAATAAAGTGATTGAAAAATGTGATAACGAGTTGGCAACCCTAAATGAATTTACTAACATCATTCATTCGTAACGTTCCCAGTGTAAATGAAATTTACATCCTGTTTTAATGAAGAGTATAATAATACTTACTCAAAGCTATATCTTATTCAATGTTCAGCATTGATTACATAATATCATTCGGCAAACTCATTATCATTATATTCATTATTTCAACTAGTAATGATAAACGTATTGACTTAATACGAACAATTTCAAATTCAAATACGTCTAGATAAATATTGATATTGTGAAGAGATACCGTATATATACATAATATCTACGGTTACTCAATGGAAATTTCTTTACAGTAATAAAACATGTTAAGTTCTTTAAAAGACTGTTTAGTTTTCATTAATTTTTAATATTCTTCAACGGAACATAATGTAGGTACCTACTTACAAATAATGTTATGTATTAATAAGAAACGACAATAATTGACATACAATTTCCAATCCATTGTTTCGGCTTTAGGATTGTTTAAAGAATACATTGGATACATGTACGAGTAGATGCCATAAGATTTAAGTTACTTGCTTACTAAGCTTAAGTAACATCGTTCCAGTGTCGGTTTTATAAAAAGAAAAGACTAGAAGCATTAAGTATCCACATTCTAAACTTCAAAATTTTAATATTGTATGAAATCCTACACCTGGCTGTTATAAATGAGTGAAAATCACTAGCATAAATCTCCAACGCGCCGTGGTATTGGCTTTGTCGGAGCGGAGTACAAAGGCGAATATTTACGTACTACTTGCTTACAACTGCCTAGACTTGAAAGCTGAACAAACACTAATGTCGACTACTAGTTCATAACTAAATCAGTCATCCGTGAAATAGATCTAGTATGTACACGAACGTACCATCAATATCGATAGCTTGGGCCCTCCACACTTGTCCAAAGGCACCTTCACCGACGATGTTAAATATCCTCAGCCGATGTCTGGGAAACTCCCACTCGTCTTGCGGCTCTTCTTTGCTTATTGTGGTTTCTTCCGATAGCTGTATATAAAAAAAAATAATGTGTTTATTGTAAAAATACCGATTAATACACATTGCAAAATGACCAACGATTTTTAAGGTCAGTACAGTTTTTTTTTAATTGAAAGCGCATTATTATAAGAATAAGAATAATATAATAAGCTGAAGCGCATTTTTTATAAGTAAATAAAGAAGACTCAAATAATGGAAAGTAACGCTGCAGTTTTTTCAGCCATTAGACTAAAATGTTTGCATTCACTTGTCTCGTTTGAAGAGATAAAGCTGTGTATGACGTCGTTTAAAGGAAGAGCGTCGTGTGTTTGTTTTCAAGCGAAATGTTTTCATGATAAACATTTTGAAAAACATTTTAATATTTTCATTTTTCACTATAAGACAATATCTTGAAACTGCGTCGTATATAACACTGTACATTAGTCGTATTAATAAAAAGTATTACTATGAACTACATAAAAGTCAGAGAAGTCCTAAAATAAATTTTTTCTACGTTTCGTATGTTATATTTTGATGTCATCATAGCCTGCAGTGTCCCCACTTGGCATTGAATAACATAAACGTTGATTATTACAATGATAATATATTCCAAAAATACTTAGATTTTAGACGCTGATAGATTTAATAAAGAATTATATTTTAGTATGAAGGTCATTCTGTAAGCGATGTCTAAAATTTAGCAACGACGTCAGTCCCGGCGAGCGTTTGAACGGGTGAATGGTACGTTGCATAAGCGTTGCCGCGATTCGCACGGCGCGTTAAGAAGCCACTCGTAGTTCCGGCTGACGCTGTTTCGTAACAATCGTTAAAAGTTGTCAAAAACGGTTTGAAACGAGTCTATACAAAAAATTAAAGCATACAAATCATTTATTAGTTTTAATTAAATATTTATATAGCTAAACATAAATCCCCTTAAGGTTGTAGTCCTGAACACAGACCAAGTACCTGTCTTTGGAAAATTTAACGTGCCTTAAATAACATGTCGGATAACTCTAAGACGTGTAGGTTTTCTTCGCCGTTATGCGAGAAATATTTGGTTGTAAAACGTTTTGTAAAAGCAAATATAGGTTTGTCATAGGGACTCCAACCCTTGATGTAGGAGACTAAAATTTTATAAAATATTTTTTTATTAAATAGAAGAGTTTAAAAGAAATTTATAATTCACACATATTACATAATATGGTAATAAGAATAACATTTGCGAGAAATTTCGAAAGCTTAATCTTTATATTTGGAGTTGTTCAAACAAGATAAAATCGAGATCCTTTGTCATATTATTAAAATTATGAGTGCGCTGAGACTTAAGTAATCCCATCCCTCATACAGTTTAACATTATATTAACATACATAACTCATATGATATTTTACGCGCAGGGAAATTTTGAAGCAACACTGGATTAAACAACATTACGGAAGTTAAAAACAAAGTAAGTAAGTACATAGTTAAAAGAATACACAAATTTAATGTTTGCCATTCATAATCAAATAATATGATTATTTGATAATAACTATCATATAAAAAAAGGTAAGTTCAAAATGCACTGGTTCTACGGAATTTGAATCAAACTCAGGCATTAATGGTAGTAATAAAACGAAACTCAGGTATTGATAAGGTATTTTAGACAGTTGAAACACGAAACTCTGTCGCTGAAATTATTTATACAACAGACCGATTGATTTACGGTTTAAAGAAAATCGAAAAATCCAATGACATTTGTCAGATTTCCATGTCGATACAAACAAAAGTGATAAAGGAAGACATGGTTGTACCTCTGAAATCCAATAATAGCCCACGTGTTGTTACATTTTTTTGGTCACGAGATTTGAGTTATGATTGCTATAGATTTTGTTTTGTATTAAGGGCAGGACTTTTTTATTTACTTGTATTGCATAACAATTGTATTATTTAGATTTGAAAGAAACTATCTATTTATATACTTTTGTGTTGGCAACCAAACAAAACAATTCAATCCATTTTTTCCGTTATTACAATCTATTAATCTTGTTAAGTTTAAAAATGGGTTTATTAGATATTATTACAGCCTCATTTAGTACAGTTGCAACCTTGCCTTTGACATCCCGTTTTCAATCCAGCGTGTTGATTAAGCGTTTCTAATATCCAAATCAAGGTCCATTTCTAGGCCACCTTTATCAACCCCGCCCACTCATCTATTCTAGATCGTATAATCACTTTCCTAATTCCGATTTTAACTGTAATGATTTCTAATTACCATCATTATAATTTTATATTCAACACCACTTTGTAATTTTCTGCAGTCTTTTCTAATTTAACCTTATTACCGTGTTTAGGGCTAAGTAGTCTTCAAAACGTTTCTTTTTAGCGATAAGGATGTCTTTATGTACTTTCGATTTAGTTTGTTTGTGTAGCCTTTTCATTTTGCGCGGGCACACAATGTTTCTTCGACAAAAAATTCGTGAGCAGAAGAGAATCGTTTAAAAATGAAGCTTTAATGTTAAGGTCAACAACTGACCTGTAAATGGCCATTGTCCCAGGATTCATATCGGTTCGAGTATGCGCGTGGGCGTTCCCACAAGTTGATTCTCGCGTCTTGTAGCACGATGCCACTTGTTTCTTTATTCTGCGGACAACGAGTCATTTTACGATGAATGGCATAATGATTTGTAATGATTTATGGATTAGCGATTGATTTTTATGGTAATGTACTTCGATTTCTCTCTTAGTCGTGACGTGCTTGTTTTGGTGTAAGTGATTTCTGGTACGCCAAAATGTCGGTTTCTTATAAGTCTTATTGATTGATGCGACTATAAGATTTGCGAATAATAAAAGTTACATGATTAATACTTACCATGTCATCTTTTTTGCTGCCTGGCTTTTCGGTGTTCTTCTTCCAAAGATAAATAAAAACTCCAGCTACGATAACAACCAATCCGCCGATGGCTATTAATGGTATGACTGTTAATGGAACATCATTCGTTATGGGCGTTTCTTCTATGGCTTTTGAAGTATTTACACTTTGTTCACCATTTTCTACTAAGTTGTTTTGTTCGGGAATGTCATCGGGCGTTTTGGGAGGACTAAGAGTAGTTATTGGAGTTGTATCAGGTACGTCGTGTGGTGTTTCTACGATAAATTGTTCAACAGCTTTGGTGGTGCTTTGCGGAGTTCGCGTAAACTTTGGTGGAAACGATATATCAGGGTAGTGTGGGATCGGGAAAGGCGGAAGATGTGGCAGTTTTGGTTTTTGGTCCAAATTATTCGTTATCATTGCCACAATTTCTGTACGTTGAGGTATAGTGGATCCACTAGACACTGTCACCCATAATGAATACGAACAGTTTTCCTGCAAGAGACAAAAAAAATACATTATTAGCGCCGAAAAATGTGGTAATTATCGTAAGAAACAACGTATAACATTTTTTCTAAGACAAATAATTGAATATAAACTCAAATAGTTTATTTTTACTGAAAAAACGTTTTTGTTACTCTTATTGATATTTATTTTAATGATAAACTTTGTTCTTACTTTATCGACGAGCGTATCGTTGACAGTGACGAGGCCAGTCCTAGGGTTGATAGTAAAGGGCGCGGGTGGCCCGCTACTTTCCAAACCGAAGGTCACATTCTGGTTGCCCCGGTCCGTGCGGACCCTGGTGACAACGGAACCGATAGGATCCGACGACATCGCGAACCAGTTGCGATCAACGCGTGTGATCGCTGGAAGGTTAATTCCCGGCGGAAATACATCAGTCGACACTGCGAAATAAAAAGAGAAAAATATGTTAATGATATAAATTTAATAAACTGTGTGTTACAAAAGTTGTGTACGTCGCATAGTTCAGATAAGCAATCAACGGTGACACGTCACTGAGCAAAAAACTCATTAGACTCGAACAAAAAATGAATATCGTAATCGACAAAACGAAACTACATATGTACCAGTATGTATATGATGCATATAAGACATAAATATTATTTAAAATCCTATGAAAATAACAGTATCGTAATTTGGTTATAGGTTAACAATCTATTACTCAAGCATAATAAGTCTCGGACTGAATCATCCTAAAAGTAATACTTCTCTCTATATAAAGATCGTTGCATTCTAAATTGTACGTATTATCGCGTAAATTAGCTGAAGATTTAGTAACCATATATGCCAGATATATTATATGTTTTAGATGCAATTCGACTTTGATAACTTTACTGGGATCATTCAGTGATAATCTTAATTAAATTCACCATTTGAAGATTGAAGTACATCATTTTCTATTACACCATCATCATCATGACTCTTTTCATTCTTCTTATCTCATTTTGACGAACAAAAAATGAAAAAAAAAACATGAAACTGTAGGTTTACTAGGACTATATTAAATAATTATACTTAAATACACAACTGATTTTTGAGACTGTAAGTTTTGTGCCGCTTACTTTGATACATATTTGACTCAACATCAATACCCTACAAAATTGTAAAACAACGCCTGAACAACCCTAATAAGGAACAAAAAACATAACCTTTTAGGTAAAACGGTTCCGGCCGGACCCCATCGCGAAGTAATGAGATTATAAAGACTTCTATTGAACGTAGGGTGAGCTTGCATCGAGCGCGCGTAATAAATAAGGTTAATAGGGGCAGCAGGTGTTGAAACCATCTGGTTTATTCCGACATCAATATTGTTGATTATCTTATCAAAGATAAAAGCATTTTATTAACTCGCGAAATGATAGGTTGACATTCATGGAATCGATTGTGGCTGGTCGTTCGAGCCAAGGGTTGTGGAATCGAGTCATTTTCGGGACGAATATTTTTGTGACATGCACGAATATATGTTCCTCGTATGGATGTAAAAACATGTATTAGCATATTTTGATATATGCATTTTTTCAAATGTCTGGTTCTTAAATAAAGTACAGATTCGGCCTACTTTGAAATCAGATGTCCTAAGATATTATTAATACTATTATTATTATCTACAGCGAAAAGTGACTTATCATGTCCTGCGAATATAATGCCTGTTAAAGCAATATCATACATTAAGAGCGGTTATAGCTTAGTGGTTAAGAGTTCAGCGTCTCACTTCGGGGGTCTTCGGTTCAATTTACGAGTCATAGAAAATGCAAGCTGACATTTCTGAGAAATCTGTAGTATTTTTTTTTGGATTTTTTCGGAATATATTATAATATGTTTTTGTCTTTAAGTTACTGTCCACTTAGAACTTTCTTAAGCCTTAAACGTAATTAGGTCACTATAAGCTTACTTAAAAATACGTATATTTTTATCAATATACATTTGTCAAAAAGATTTTTCTATGTGGCCTTTATTATTTCTGCACGACTTAGGTACATATATCTACTAACATAGTCTCCTTTTTTAGTATTATTATATTTTTATTTCATTGTAAAAGACCTTGTATCACTTTCGTTGCTCTAGATGCAATTAGTTCGGTATCCTGAAGTTGAAAGGAAGACTTTAAATCGAATAAGTTTAAACGCGCAAGGAGTTTTAGTTCTAAAGACTTTGGATCATAGACGATAACGCAATAAGTGTTACCCTTATGTGTAATTACTCTTACAAGTAGCGCGTGCGTACCGTGCGTGTGTACACGTGGACTTGCCGCTGTGTACGTGTGTGCGTGGGTGTGTGTGTGTACCATGATACACATTTCATTATTAACTTATTTGAAATTTACATGGGAAACACATTGTTTGTAATTGTCTCACCTGTGTGAGAATTTTTGTATTCAACGCGACAGTTTTCGTGTAATTAACATTTTAAATTTCGAATGGTTATTGTTTCTACTATAACATAGACTATGACGTAACCGGCTTTCACTAACTTATGAAAGCGAAATTTTTGATAAGTTTCACATTTTTTTGATTCTTGCAAATACAATAACATATAGTAATATCTTGGGACAACGTCACAAGTATCCGTCTGATTTGAAATTAGACAGAGCCTTACTTGAAATACCAAGTAAGTAATATATGTGTATAGATAATAATATACGTATTTATATAGATAATTTTACAGACGGAACCTAAATCAATACTTGGATTCACGAACATTCTTGAAAATTCCTTATACATATCGTATCCTGACTACTAGAGCCTTTGAACTATGTATTGTAGTTAATTTATCACTGTTTTAAAGACTACCATCTTTTACCGTCACAAGTTAAACATTAATTGTAAAGTTTACGACTGAAGAATGTTCAGACCCCGGTGTAGCAATATCTTCGTGATTACAATAACTTCGGTGCTTGGTAATATTGAAGGTACTTTCATAACTTTCGCAATTTCGTATAGACCTTCTGGGCGATAAGTGTAAGTGTCCTGATTTAATGTAAGACTTCCCACCATTTTGTTAGGAGGTGCCGTCAAGGAACTCATAAAACGAAATCTACAACAAGCAAATCGGCGGCAATCTATGATTGAAATCCCAAATTATTTCAGCAAATTTTCAAGTTGCTTTTTGGTATTACAATCTATGAAATATATATTCTAATAATGCTTAATGAAAACCTTAAATTATCTATATGTTAATTGTAAAAAGAATGTACAACACATTACTGAAATAATTCCAATAATTTCCATGAGTGATTTTTCGACATAATCTTTATTTTCATTACAAACTCTTTCTATCCATGCAACGATGAATACTGATCTCTTTTTCGATGAGAATAATTAAAACCAATATTAAAGCCTGCCATAGTTATTGCAGCGAACCTTCTCGCGATTTTAATTTCATAAAAAGGTAACCTCACGATTGTAACCGACAAAGAGATAGACAGACGACAGGGTGTAGTACAATCCCACGTTTCTCCAGTTACGTTTACATCTCATCATGGAATAGGGCATGAGCCTATTGCCATACACGGCGCTGATCCGGACTCCAAGCCAGTACTAGGAATTTTTAATTAGAAAGTAATAATGGTATAATATTTAACTCGCGGATTCATCCCAGGAGCTCTTGATCAGTAGTCGCGCTTGCAACCACTCGACCAACGAGACAGTCTATACGATAATTTATTATATTATGTAGATCAATCATGATAACCAAACATATTCGTTGTTGCGCACGAAAATGTAATGCACAAAAGGCGATCTAATCGCTAAATAGCGATCTTACAGCGGTGTCGAAAAAGGTAGGATACGCAAATCACACATATATGTAAATCAATTATATAATTTCTATATACATAATGCACATACAAGTAGGTATAATATATAATGGCAATGAACAAGATGAAAAACTTAAGTGGAGAACAATAGGAGTAAGAGGGAAGGGGAGACAATTCTCAAGATGATCTTTTAAGGGACGTAGGTAAAGAGTTCCATTGTCCTATAGTAAAAACGATAACGAATTGCTTGTAAAAGGTATATGAGTGGGATGAGTACTGTGAGAATGATGGGTTATTTTGGTCCCATAGGCTAAAAGGGAATATTATATATTTGAGTATATTCATAACAGTATGAAAAAAATATGGTAGAAATATATTTGATTCGATTTATAAATAAAAATAACATTTTCTTTCTGTCCGTGATTGTATGATTATTTGTATAGTTTAGATGCCGAATAACAAGTTACAACAAACAGGAATTGCATAAAACATGATACAAAACATAAATAACAAAAACCTAAACGTAACATAACGCCAGTAATCCCCGAAGGGGTAGGCAGAGGAGTATAGTACACTCCCACGTTTTACCAGTTACGTTTAAGTCCCATGGAATAGGTGGTGAGCCTATTGCCATACGCCGGGCACAATTTCAGACTCCGAGTTACTAAATACAAATGAATTATATCAAAGATACAAGAAGCACGCTACAGACAGCGCTAGAAGACTAACTTCTAATGCTTCAGCGTTCGCCTATCAACGGCCCAGAACCTTCTCTTGGAAGTCACCCGATCGCGGTGATTATGCGTTCATGCTTTAAAAGTAATTTTCTTCCATCGTCAGTTTTATTATCATTTCCATTTGTAAAAACACACTTTTAAATAAACCTCCGTATAATAAAAGAGGGGATTTCAAGGCTCATTGATAATGTAATGTACCGTAAGAACGTTTCCTGGCTCGGTCGATTCGTAACAGAAATTTGCGCAAACGATTATGGGATGAGCCTTTTTATACTTGTAGCATATGTATATGAAAACTACGATAACTCTAAAACAAGATTTTAATGATCTTCGTCGCTATTATTATTGTTATTTTGATGACAATTTGTGTTTTTAGCTTCACATTCTGACGTTTAGAATTACTATCACATTTTTTCTGAATTAGTAGACATTGCACGCTGATATTTAATTGTTTGCGCTGTCATATAGATAAAATCATTGTAACCACCATTATTGACGGAATCAATAATAATTAATTATTAGGTACCTATTATAACTTTTCTCAACATACTACTTAGTAAGAGGAGTGGGGGGAGGGGTACGCGTGTTTATATCAAAAAACGAAATTAGAATAATCATTGTCTTGTTTATGCATTCAGTCACGAACTCATGTAGTCTCATTAGCTGAATACAAACATTTATTTTTTTCAATAATTATTGTTCTCCTTAACTGATGACCTTCAACTCTACACATGTTTCATAAAATGTACTGCCCGCTTGGTTTAATTTAAAAAAATGTATTTTTATAATAGATTAGCGTTTGGTATTCTGCCTGACAGAACCCGTAAATGAGACAATATGGACAACAAACGTACGGTTGCATGAAAGAGTTCTAGAATATAATTATGTTGAACGAATTCTAATATTAGAAACTCTAAAATCAATTCATGAATGGAAGCGAGGCAGTCAGCGAGAGGATATAACGCGTTAATAAACCGCTGTCGAGTGAAAGTGCCGACCCTACTTTCACTCAGCCTTGGATTACGAATAAAACGTAACCGTCCCGCTTATGCTTCGCGTTTTGTAATAGCAACTGTTTTGGACAACGCCGCCTCGTTTGGATAACAGAAAGTTCGTGTATTCCACATAACTGATACTAATGTGAAATTAATATAACGTAACTCGCCTGTATTTCGCTGAAGGGATGGGCTGAGGAGAGCAAAGTTCAAACTTTTCATCAGTTAGGTCAAAGAAGATTCACAAAATATTTTTTTTTAAATATTCCTTTAATATACATATTAGATATTATGAAAAAGCCAGAACAAAGGTTTTCTTTGTACATTAATCATTTATAAAATACACTTCACGTTGAACCATTAAAAGTAAAGCTTATTCAAAGTCATTAATATAAACTCTTTAAATAATTTTCAGAAGGTTTAACGAGCAAAGTCGGCAACTTTATACATTTTATTAATATATTAATAGTGAGAACGTGAATAAGTATTGTGAATTAACGAAATTAATATCAAGAGAATATATCTGTTACATTTACTAAGAATGTAACCTAAAATCTAAGTGCATTTTTTGTGATGAAACGTTTGACATCTCTATCATAGCATCCCATACAGGTGCAGTATGGGTCCACCGCGATGACTGGATGGCGGATGATATAAACAACTATATATGTTTAATAGGTTTATAGATACAGACATTTGTATCTAATAGTACAGACTGCACAGGTCTGTAGTACTTACAGATTACCTCGTGAGCGACCCGCCGTGACAATATAATAAAAATCGTATAAAAACGAGGCTGGCAACATTAATAAAAAAAAATGTATAAAAAAACTGAGACCCTGGAAATCGAGAAGTTTAAGAACATGGACAGCAATGCAGTACTGCAGTAATAATTGATGTATGTACACTTTTTTTGCTTTATCATCACGCCAGATCCCTACGAGGTGAGCGGGTAGTACCGGGTACCAACATCATATCTCTTATTATTAATAATGATTGAAATAAATATTGGCTTATAAATATGATAATATATTAATAGATACCATATAGCCGCTCAAAAATGGTTGCCAAGTCATGCGCAGACAGGTTTTATACCATGAAGCGTAAGAAAGTGGCTTCTTTGACGTAGGTTTTACGTAACAGCGACACTGGGATCCTAAAGATGATTGCTATCAAAATGTGATTGCTAACTCTTCTATTCGATAACACTGGCTGGAAATCGCTATAGTAAAATAACTATAATTGTTATATTGTTACTGGCAAGATCTATCCGACTAGTAACTAATGCAACGTAACAACACGCCTGTAATTCCCGAAGAGGTAGGCAGAGGAGTGTAATACACTCCTACGTTTTACTAGTTACGATTAGGCCCATGGAATAGGTGGTGAGTTTTTTGCCATATACCCGGCACGGATCCAGACTTCGAGTCACTACTAGAAATTCTACCTTAGAAAAACTGTTGAAAGAAACTTGCACGCCGCAGAGTTCTCAAACAAAAATGTTCTCTAAGGCATGCGAAGTCGGCTACCCTGCAATTGGCCAGCGTGGCAGACTATGGCCTTAACCCTCCCTCTCTGGAAGGAGACCAGTGTCCAAAAGTAACGATAGGTCTAAAAAACTATAAATTTGTTATACAAAAAGTTAATAAAAAAAACTTATAAATTTTTCATGGTTTGAAATAAAAATTTATACATATTCTTATTATCAACTATATATTAAGGTGTCTTTTGAAATAATAGGGATTCCCTGAGAAACTTCCATTCAAAGTGACATGGGTCATGAATGGATCGTTTTCAATATTCCGGTGCATTAATTCTTTTTCATGTGCGAGTACGGCACGGTTTTTCAGATTGGGTAAATACACCGACTTAGTAGCCACAGAGCAGATAAAACGGTGTACGAACATTCGATAGACAGACAATAATCGCTGCGAAGCGGGAAATGGGTGATATTAAATGGTATTACTGTTTCTGATTCAGTGGTGTTAATAACACGTTATAGGTTTAAGATGTTTACGGAATCTCCTCTTATTACAACCATAAAAGCGTTGTTCGAAATTTAGAAACTTATTGCTAAGCGACACTTTATTGTCGTGAATCTTTAACAGTTAATAACATCACTCCGTAAACACATTGATAATTAATAAATAACACCTATAACACCACTGCATAAACATATCAAATCGTCATAATAAAATAGTAAATTAATTAATTAATTAATAGCAAAATAGGCAAACGCAGTGTTGTAATAACGAGACAGTTAATAAAACGCTTTGAAAAGGTGCCAGAGTACTAAACTGATGGTATTTTTTAATAAAATGTAAATATTTTTACAATAGGAAGGCTGACATTTCAACACAAAGCTTACATTCTAGTATTAATATAAATCTATTTTACGCACAAATTAAAACTTTTTATTGAAAATTAATAGACTAATCCACTAGCTAATTATAAACATTTATTATATTTATTAGCTATTTATAAACACCTAAAAACAAAACGAATACCATTCCATTGTTATTATAAATCAATTTTATCCAAAACGTTCTAAATATAAAATTTAATTTAACTTCAAAAGTCGTTCTAAATTTAAAATCTTGTTGCTAAGTGACACAGTTTATTATCGAGCAGCTATAACAATCGCTAAGCTGTCCGTCCAAAACGGTTCGTTATGAGATTTGAGGCCGTCAAATTAGCGTGTTTAATGTTCGTTTTTATGTTCACCCATTACTCGAGTGATGTTCGGAGCGCTTATATATTTTGATATCCGCGTTCTTAGTTCGATATTTCTAAGCAGATAAAGGGCTTACAAATAATGTCTAACACTCACAGACAGATATGTTTTGAATGAGAATTTACGGCATTCGTCCATGTTTTTTACTAACTTTTATCCCAATTAGAGCGCCAAAAACGAGTGTTCGTTATCCTTAGCAAATTATTTTTTGTAGAAATATCTCCCAGCCTTATTTGTTTGTTTATTTCTTTATTCTTCAGTTTTTGTTTTAATTTTAATAACCTTATTAGTGTTTATGATATCTACGTTTACCACGGCTTGTTTGAATGTAGAAAAAAAAGTTAGTCCGATAGCATTAACCCATGTTAACGCAATCAAAATCATGAAAGCTGACTTTGCGTAGTAGTTTTTTTTTAATGAAATTTATTTCATTAGTAGGTACGTACATATTTATTGCTACGTTTCATCGAATTTGATGCCCAAAGAAATAAAAAATGCTAATTAAGGCCGTTAAATCTATATTGAGTATTTTTCCGAGACAAATTACCTAGATTTTTCGGGATTTTTTAAGAAATGTTGTCTATCTGAAATTAATCTAAAAAACTACTACCTACAAACTACAAATTACGCTTTAGGACAAGGACTGGAAATCAATTTTATGGGCTAAGCCTACATTTACATTATCTAAGAGTTGTTCCTATATAATTGAAAAAAGTATAAAGCTACTATTTCGGAAATGTAGGTAATTGAATAGAAACTGCTGTGTTTCATTACTTGTCACAACTTCTTAGTAGTCTGATGTCCGCGAAAGTTCACCAGCGTCTAGACGTGGGCACAACCACATAGACTGCCTCGTCACACGTACGACATAACATCACGTAAGAAAGAGAGGGAAGACGCAGCTGCATGTGAGTGAGAATATGTGTGACCTTAATATATGGAATGAGAATCGAGCCGGTGCGATGTGTGTGCGTTCAAGAGTACCAGGGCCGCAGAACTCGTACAGAGTTCTCGTGTGCGTTATTTCGAAGAAAAAACTATCCTAGTGGTACCATATAAGGATGTATATCGCTTGGACTGTCACGGAAAATCTAGGAGAACGCCGCTGATGTTGTTATCAAGCTATTTTCGTTCATCGCGCTATTGTTTTGGAGTTTAATTTACAATGTGGATCGTCATCATCGTGTGAGTCTGTGAGCACTGATTTTCACCTGTAAGTGGATTTGTCTGACGTACGTAAGGAGCGGTAACGTACAATTCAATATTCCGCAGACATGTTAATTTTATCTACGCCAGTCTGTGGATTCCTAGTATGAGTCAATGGCTCATGCGGAGATCGCAGAGACTTCATTGCATAAAGAAAAATAACTAAAACTGTTCTATTGTTTAATGTTGAAACTACAGTAAAAAATTGTGGATATTATTGCTATTATTTTTTTAATATAATCCCGATGTTAATTTCTTTCTTAGATACATTTAAATCACATTTAAAATAATACTTTTATACGGTGGTACATTAACTTACTGAGTAGAGAAATGTACGGCGTCACGAAAAGTGAAATGTTCACTCTCTTTCTATGTTTGTGTGCGTGTTTAAGCATGTGTGTGTCCGTGTGTTTTTACACTGGTAGATTAATGGCACACATAACGTTCTGTAGCGTGTAACATCGAATTACATAAGTTCCAAGGTTGGACACAGTTTGACTGGGAGACACGATACTTTCATCAATCATCGTGATTAACAATTCAATGAGCTTACAGCACTTTCGTAATACTAATATCTACTACCGTAGTAAGTATAGATAATATACATGTTTATTTCCGTAAAACAAAAAGGAAAATAAAGCGCTGAAACAAAAAGAGGCGAAGTTTCAAACAAAGAGAAGCCTCAATAACATTCCGAACTCGTTCTGCACTCTGCGGCCCTAGTACAAAAATTTTAAACCCAGCGGGGAAATAACTCGCGTCTCTCTCGACGTTTTAATATTAAATGTTTTAAGGTAAAAAGCAAGATGGGGAATTAGGTCACTTGCTGTTGAGTGTTTATTACCGACAGTGGTTGAACACGACTTGATATGAATAAAAATGACTAAGAAATACTAAATATATGTATAACTGCACGAATTTGAATTATATTCCAAATTGACTGAAGCTGTTTAGAATGATGTTACTGAACTGTACAATATTTAACGTAACGTAACATCACGCCTGTAATCCCCGAAGAGGTAGGCAGACGAGTGTAGTACACTCCCGCGTTACACCAGTTACGTTTAAATCCCATGGAATAGGTGGTGAGCCTATTGCCATACACTGGGCACGTATCCGGACTCCGAGTCACTACTAGAATTTCTAAATTAGAAAAATCCAATAGTACCCGATTCGGAATTTGAACCCAGGACCTCCCGATCGGCAGTCGCGCTTTCACCACTCGATCAACGAGGCACTCAATATTTAAATGGCTCGTGAAATAGAAAACAGATATTCTTTATTTTTTTAATGCTGTGACACATACAGGCGGCCAATAAATATAAATTTAAAACTAAAACGAGCAAAAAAGAAACAAGAATAAAACTGAAAGGATAGTGTTTATCAATCTATAAAATAGGCAGAAAACCGATATAAAAATACAAACACTGCTGCTCAGAAATAGTACGAGCGATTTCTTCGCAAAGGATGATACCGCTTCAAAATTGTTACTCCAGAAAGCCCTCCTTAACTAGGGCTTACGAGTTCTCACAGTTGATCCTATGCCAGTGAAAGGTATTAATGGGTAATTAGGTGTGCTCTAATTGTAAGTACTGCCCTGAAGATCTCAATAAACCTTAATGATGAATCATTTGTATACTGACTTACTGAAAATTTGTCTACATTTGACATTATCTATTCAAACACAAAATGAAACTATTATCTGGTCACTTAGTCTTGTGGTTAGTTATCCTGAGAGCTAAGTCGAGGGTAGAAGGTTTACTTTTTATTCGCAATAGTAATTTTCGAAAAGGATTCGCAACAAATATTTGTATGTTGGACTGTAAAGTTATTTGTGTTTATAAATTCGTACATTTAGTTTATACGCTGATTGGCTACCACAGCATACTGTCTTGTCTGGGATCTGGCGGTTTGAAGGGACAAGAGAATATTATCGTACCAACATAAATGTGTAAGTTCACCGACCTACGGTCATTTAGTTCCTTCGTAATGCAGTTTTACAACGAACCAGCCCTGCAAAAGAAAATTAAGAAAAATCTCGCGTACAACACGGACCTATACATCTCAAACGTTGTAGCTAACTGTTTTTCGCTTGAGAATCTTACAAATTCTAGGCACGATTTCTAACTTTAAACGTATTCGACACTATTGGGTATTGAACCCGGATTCCGAACAAAACAATGAAGCAAGGCGATAAAAGAGTACGCAACAATACTAACCTGCAAAATGTCCGAGTACACTTTCGTACATTTGTAACTGTTTAAATTTTACTTTTTTATTTAATCCTTATTAAAATTTAATGTTAACTCTTTATTTAATTGCATGGCTTCACACAGATATTAATTTCGGGTTGACTTTTGGAATTAACGTTAATTAGCTTCTTTTCTTTCTTTTCTTCATTTTGGTTAAGCATTTGTGAGTAGATACTAATATATATTTAGAATAAACTGTTTCTGTTGGAATAAAATACTTTTAACAAACTTCCTTTGAACAAATTCTTAAATTTTGTTGCTCAATATCAACGGAATGAGCTCTCTACTTTAAGACAATTTATGTATTATTTTTTTAAACAAAAAGGAATTATAATGATTCCCGTTGTCTTACATCACTTGAAAGATTCTTGATACCTTTTGGATTTGGTAAGCGTTTTAGTCGCGGACTGAAGATATTAAGACATTTTTCTTTTGTTCATTAATAAAGAAATAAGAAGTAAATAAAAAACAATAGATTTGTCCTATCTGTCATCCAAATCTTTTAAAGGGGCTGCATTATGTAGAGGCTGTATTTATTTACAAGTAATATATAACTAATACATTAAATAGCACTCAGTTATAGTAGAAACCTTCAGTCTCTCATTCTGAGGGGAAACAACTGGTCCAAAATTACAATCATAAAAGGATCGGGATCATAGATCGAGATCAGATCCCTTATGGCACTTCTAAATTAATGTGCTATAGTAATGCTAATTGCAGCTGGGGAGCTCTTACAATTCCAGTGCGCTATTCAATAATCACGATTTAATATATAAGATCAGAAAAGACCAAGTTACTAGCGGACAATTTTTAAAATACGCTTAGGACCCTAAGATACAATACGCTCGAGATAAAAGATGAAATGTATCTATTATTATGAAAATTAATTTTATAATCTCGCGACTCTTAAGCAATTACCTTAATTAACTGTTAAGTAGATCTTATTTATAAATGGTGCTCTGTGTCGTTCTTAGAAATTTGGACGCGTGACGGTGTTTTTGCTACTGAAATTAAAATAGTCTGCAGAAATAGAGCAAACTTAAAATATTTTTATACATAACGACGTCGTAATTGATTCAGCGGTATTCTTTAAAGAGCAGCATGTATGACCAACTTCATAATTCACATTTGTTGTATTGTTATAGGTCTGGATGGATGCGTCGTTTAATATTTTTTATCGTATTGCTAGTTCATGTCTTCACTGACATTTCCATATTGTTAACATCTCATTTCTCGATTGACATTTTCCTGATGCAAATTGACTATTTCCTATAAAACTTGTCGCCGTAAACATATAATCATCAGACTTTTTATCATTCTCCGATCGAGTCTCCTCTCAAAATGAGAAGGGTTAAACTCATAGCCAATCGTGCTTGTTAAACGTTCGTTGGCAGACATGGCGCGATAAAAACATTATGGCGAAACCTTGAGGTGTGCAGGTTTCTTCACGATCTGTACACCTTTGCAACAGGTGATAATGAACATTAAAAAGGATACTTTTTAAAGAAACCGTTGCCGGATCCGCGTCAGGATCTGAACCTAAGACTTTTGGTCTCCTAAGACGCTGAATTCTAAACAATTAGAATCTTAATGTATAAAAATACTTAACACACAAGTATTTCTTTTAACAATTATAATATTTAAGACTGCATTATGAAAAGCCCTATTCACTTTAGCTTAACAATATTAATGAAACTCGGTACCAAATCGCTTTGGTACCGATGCCATTTAAATATTCATAGCCCTGTTCACCTTCACGTCGGCATCGATGTGGCCCTTTCGATTGGCCGTATGAGATTTTTTTTATCCGTTCATTCAAAATGATATTAACGTAACAAGTTTTAAAGGTAAAATCGGACACCCGGTGGAAATAAACGAACACCAGGGCAGGGTTGGCAGAATGAAAGTAAACAGCATAGCGTTGTTTTTACAATTCTGGATAGGTAATACAACAAAAGTTTTAATGTATGCCTAATTTTGAATAAAATATTATAAGCCGATATTTCAATTTAAATAGCCATTTAAACAGCCAAAAACATAGTTTAGACAGTTTTGAATTACTTCCATGACTAGATTCCAGGTGGGAGTAAATTTAATTTGGGATGTTTACTTTTGAAGGAATATCAAAAACTAAAATAATTATGGCGGGGCAGAATTTACATATTATATTTTAGTGAAACTTCACTGCAGGTAAACGTTTCATTTTCATTCTAATAGTTTCGTGTTTCAACATTGGTATTTTAATAAAACTGATGTGTATTTTAAATATGTGTAACGTATATTTTGACAGAGAAGTTCGTCTTTTGAAATTCAATTGAAATGAAATCTATTATAAATCTTAAGTTTCGATAGATTTTCGAACCTTAAGTTTCGGCCGATTTAATAACTTTAAGGCAAATTAATATTTTTTTTAAGATGAAGAACTCAATTTGAAGTAAGGTAACCATTGTAGCTCATATTTATGTTATTTTTATATTGGACTAAATGCTCCTGATATAAATTAAATGATCATTGCTATCCCTAAGGAATAACTTTGGCTCGTTCCTTAATTACTGTCTGCTTCTGCCTGGAGTTCAAGAATTTACAAATATCTCCGAAAAATGTAAGAAGCAAAAAGTGTTCCAATTACCTATTCAACATGTTCACGGAATTGGTATAAGGAGAACAGACAATATATTTTGTACATTTGTTTTGTTCTTTTTATATTTTAATTAAACTCATGATTTAGTACATGGTGGGTAGTACAGGTATGGACTATGAAATTGTATGATTGTCTACGTAATTGAATATATATCCTTTTCGGAACAACATCCCTTATTAAACAAAAGACTGTTATGATTCCAGCTCAAAAACCGACGGTAACCCTGTTTACAAGTATAAAAAAAGATCACTCGCCGGCCTTGGCTGTTTCTTTAACTCGCTAAAAGTAAATATGTTTTAAAGAATTTTATATACAAAAACAAAACCGTAAAAACCGTAACAAAGTGTTATAAGGTTTTAGTAATAATTTGAATTTAGAATGTTTTCTGAGAAACCGGAAAAAATCGGATAGGTAACGGAAAAAAATTCTTAAAAATATATTTCTCTGCCTTATTCTTGGTTTAGGAAATACCACTAATAAAAAATTCAGTGTTGTGGATATTTTTGTAAGTATTTTCAAAAGTTGTGGTATTTTAAGGTCGCTCAGTCAGCGATAGAAAGGGGTAGGCTTCAGTAGTGGATGAAAACGGGCTGATGATGATGATAGTGGCTCATGATTATAGTAAGCTAATATGTTCATTTGCTATTCGTGTGGGTCAAGTAAGAAAATTCAATTTAATCGATTTTATCATAGCGATACAAATCATTATAATCTTTGGACTGATCACCTCTGAAGTTGGCTTAGCAATAATTCCACTGAACGTAATATTGACTATTGAATTGTTATCATTCCGTCCAATGAGCTGATATAACTCATCTCAAAACAGGATTAACCAAGATTATATCGTTAAGCTCACCACCTATGGGACTTAAACGTAACTGATGAAACGTGGGAGGGTACTACACTCCTCTGCATTCGCCTTAGGGGATTACAGGCGTGATGTTTCATTTTTTTTTACGTTTTTTGTCGTTATATTCGCTAACTAAATAAGCGTATATAGGATACACGATATCAATATCGATAAATTAATTTCTAAGTAAACATTATTCATTCTTCATTTACAAAGTAAACATTATTTTAATGATTTAAGTTCACGTATTCGTATTCATTACAGATAACACTTAGCGAGAAAGTATCTTCGATAAAAGCAAGATGACTTCTAACTTAAACTGTTCACTGAGATGCTTTAGTACTAATGACTTTCAGTTTTAATTGCAAACGCGAGTAAAAGAATCCAGAAACAAAATTGAAAAAAAACTTAACATCACGCTTGTAATCCCAAAGAGGTAGGCATAGGATTGCAATCTCACGTTTCACCAGTGACCTTTAAGTTCCACATGGAATAGGTGGCGAGCCTATTGCCATACACCGGGGACAGGTCCAGACTCCGAGACACTACCAGAAATTTGTACTACGATATATAAGTTAGAAAAATCCAATAGTACCCGAACCGGGGTATGCAACTAGAACCTCTCAATCGGCAAACCACTCGCCCAGTGAAGTAATCTAAGTGGAACATAATATCTAATCAAATGGGAGATGTCCGTTGTATAGTAATATACTGTATTGCTTATTGAGAGTTTTACACAAACAATCGTGAATGCGTAATCGGGTTACGGGTGATTCTGATCGCAGATCACGGTTTAGATCGTACTACTGATATATAGACTAAGGTTCGAGCCGAAGATTGATGAAGTTAGATCTCTCAATTGTTTAATTATAGTTGAGATCACCAATGTAACGTGAACGTGTTGGATCGCCCATGGACCACCCCTGGGTTAATTGAAATGAGAAATCCAGGGGCACAGCTTTATATCTACAACGACAAACTCCACTATCAGATGAGATTAAGCCAACGATACATTGGCAAACTTGAACTTTGTTGCTATTTATGAACTATTGCATACTATTGTTTAGAATGGTCAAATAAAAAAATAACAAGTTATCGTTGAGTTCCTAGACTGCTTTTTGATCTGACATAACTAAATATAAAGCACCATTTTGAAATTCCCACAACTATACATAATTATAGATAGTCTAAAGTTAATAGGCCGATGAATTTCCGAGCAGCTAATAGAAAACTATATATTAACTATAAATAACGATTTCTCGATAAATGTTTGCTTTGCACTGTATTGAACTCACTGGTGACATTTGTATTAATAGATATACAAATGTAACACCACGCCTGTAATCTCCGAAGTGATAAGCAGAGGAGTCTCGTACACTCCCACGTTTCAGCGGTTACTTTTGCGTCTCATGGAATAAATGGTGAGCCTATTGTCATACAACGAGATGGTTCATGGATATACAAGTTACACGAATTGTGCAATACGATGTTAAACAAACTCCCAAACTGTATTGATACGGCAGGACTTTCCATTCAGTACTTGCGACTCATCATCGGTTTCAACTTCAACTATAGATCCACTATAGGAAATGGGTCTCTTCTCAGACTGAGAAGCGTTGGGGGCTTAGATTTCTACGCTACACTAACGCGACTTGAATATTTGACATGCTTTGGAATCTACGCAAACGTCATCGTCGTAACCAATGTCATTGCAACTGCATACCCACTGCAAACAAACTGCACAATCGATTTGCAGTTGCAATGCAGTTATATCAACCGCACCAGAACTGCACCAAACTGATATATTCTTAGTGGGGTGCCGTTCTGCCGTAAATAGTCTTATTAAATTCAAATATTTTACGTCAGCATTATGAAACGAAATATACATATATTGCTTGCATGTTCTCTTCTTTACCTACATAATATATAATAATATACAGCAGTGGTAGCCTAGTGGTTAAAAATTCAGCCTCTCATTCCGGGGGTCCTGGGTTCGAATCCATGGCGCGCACCTCTTTATAAAAGTGCGTTTTAAGTTT
>DWME01000625.1:0-31251 GCA_018244795.1 Parelbella ahira ahira
ATATTTACGCCAAATAGCGCTAGTAGAATTTTCTTCATAGTTAGACCTCCTCACCCTAAATGGCAGTATTAGTGCATACTCGTTTTTTCAGTCTGTGGAACTTTCGTTTCCGCAATTGAAATGTTGAATTTTTAACAAAAAAAAAATTTCAATACTTACTTTCCTGGAAAGAAAGGACATTAAAAATACAAATAGTGACATAATATGTTGATAGTGTTCATGTGTATCTGCCAGAATGGAATCCTAAGATGAAATATTTTACACGAAAATGTGGTAGAACCATTCAGCAACAAAATTAAAAAAAAAAACTTAGCGCTATACTTATTGGAACAACTGTTACCTTGGTTTTAATATCCGATTGCTATGGGCACACTAATGGTAATAGATCTATCTAATTTTCCTTAAATAAACCTTTAATATCCCATTTACTGTCTCTAAATAATAATATATTCACGAGTCGTCATAACAGATGAACAACAGCCAAAATCATTTTTTAATAAAACGCACCATATCACTTTGGTAAGCGGCGTTTAATTACAAAACGTTCATACAAAATTGGATTAACATAAAAAAATATCACTAGGGGCACTTAAAAGCGAAAACTTACAAAATGTGATGTAAAACAAAGGTACATACATACAATACATACATACTAATCTCTTGGTAACATTTTTTAAATTACAAAACATGGAAACACCATCACAGCCAATAGGCATTGGGACTTACGGCCGATCCGCACTATCGTTCAATCGAGCGAAATTCTGACATCTGTTATCTGTCAACTAATTGACTTTTAACAATCCAATACTTACATACAAAGTTTAATAGATACAACACACAGTGCATTTTAAAGCAAATAATATTGATTAAAGCTGTTAAATATTAAATGACTTTATGTTAAATGTAATTAGCAATTCATTAAGAAAAAGAACGAATTATTTAAAAACAATTACTAACCGAAATGTACTATTTGTATTACTTTTTTATTGCGTTATCTATGTTCAAAAATAACTCTGAGCGTATTAAGGTCTTTTCGCATTTCATCGGTTCACGGCTGAATGATAGTGCGCATTCATCCTAAACTAGAAAATAACCTATTATAATTATTATTGCTATTAACGAAATATTGTAATAATCAAGAAATGAGTAAATCTTACGTGAAAATAATGAGAACGACATTTATCTCTGAGTACTAAGAAATAGATTTGACTTAACATTCAATGTGTTAAAAAATACAACTTAAATCGCGCTCGGCGTTTCATTTGAACGCCATTTTTGAATGAACGACTGAATGGATTGATATAATCTATTTATGACAGCACAGTAACATTCATAAACAACAAACGATAATAGATTTGAATGCAACGACGCGAGAACTTCCCAGTTTTCTTGTCTTTACACGGTTTATATTATCCCGCGAGGGATTCTTCAGTGCTCGGCCTAGCCACGTATGGAATTGCCAGATGAAATAATAAGATTCCCCATGCCTCTGAGTTTATGGTAAATTTATTGATATTCAGAATATTTTACGTAGTTAAACAAACTTGTAATATATTTCCTGCACTAGTTTCTTTTTATTTTTCCTTACCGAAATGATTAATAAAAATATGTATACTTTTTTCCTCACGGATTTTTCGTCTTTACCGCGATACAGGGTCATCATAATTCCGGGCATATCAGGAGAATATCTGTCATCTGTCAATTCTAATCTCTTGAGGCTTAGATATCCTTGAAGGAAATAGTCGCTCATAAAAATGACGTTAATTATCGGTTGATTTTATAGAGATCGAAGACAGCCCTGGCTCTAAAACTGTCAACAGTGAAAGTGGGCATATGAACATCTTGATTTTTTTTACAGAATGAAGGTATAAAACACGCAGGAATCAACTTGGCACCGTGTGAGTAGCGTAACAAAGGTGACATTTATTCGGTTGGAACTATAACACAATATGTCTATCGTATACTTTTATGAATAATCAAACATTGGAATTGAACACACACAAACTTATATATATCGTTGAACGATACAATTAAACCCAAAGCGCATTAATATAATAAATGAGAAAGTATACACATTCTTAAGAAATAATAATAATATATGTATATATCACAATAAGATTGTAACATCATTCTCACCAGTAATACATAGTGTTCAGACTGAACACGTGCGAGGTGGGATAGTGGGCGCCGACTGATCGTCATTAAAGGGGTTTTTTATATAGAGATATTATATAATAACTATATGGTATTTGCATCTTTATTAGTTATCTGTCGTGAAATGTCACAAATAACAATCATTCCCGCGCAATTCAAAATCAAAAACAAATGCTAAAAATGCGTTAGTGATACAAAACTTAAGTAATTTTTAAGTAGTTATTTAGTCAATAAAAAAATATACTTTTCTAATTACGAGATGCAACATTTGACACTTAATAAAAACATAACTTTGTATGTTTAACGTGAATAAAAAAAATCACAGCTTATTATGATTTACATCAACCTTTAAAAAACTAGAATCAAGATATATTATATTATTTGCTCATAACAGCCAGTTGAAAATGAACTGAAGCTTGTTGAGAACTTTACTTCACTATACAACTGACATGTGTCAAAAGTGACAGCTCATATTTTGAGGCGAGTATAACATACACTGTATGTTATATTTGTGGGCAGTGTTGCAATTGTGATGTTTTTATAAATATGTTGAAATAAACAGATATATAAAAGATATTTAAATGTTACAGATTATAGTTCTAAAAGAAATTGTTGTATGCTTAAATATTCAACTTTATTTTATTTTATAGAAGCAGTGAACTGGACACACAGATGATACCTTGACTTCTATATAAAATCTGTAAGCATCCATAATCCATAGACAGCAAAGCTGTTAAGCTGTATGCCCATTCACCTCTTCTATCCATTTTTTAACACACAACATTATAACTACAGTATCAAGCAAACATACAGTCAACACTTCGAATTATGGCAACATTGTCTAACAACTCACAAAATTTCAAACTTGCTTTCCTAGTAAAATGAAACTTGGTTCATACACATAAAACACATAGTACTTTATCATAATATAAACAGCCAATCTAATTTAGTTTATTGGCGAATTGCATCTTATTAACAATATCTCAACCTATTAAATGTTTCGAGAGTATTTATACACATGATTATATATGTATCGGCTTAATTCACGTGCGTTTTTTCGGGGTGCAGGGTCGTTGCAGCGAGGTCGGGACGGAGTCTCCGCCGCGACCTCGCTGCAAACGGCGGGAGCTCATGAGGAAATGAGTCGTGCAGGTCCAAAACTAGTCGGCCATCGCCAAAAAACCCATGTGAGTTAAGCCGGTACATATATAATCATGAATATATCAACCGGTCTATCATTTTATTCATAATATGTTATAACTAAAAATGATTAGATTTGGTTCTTGGCTAAGAGTCTATGTAATATTAAAACGTAACATCACATCTGTAATCCATGAGGTGTAGACAGAAGAGTGTAGTACACACTTTTACCAGTTATGTTTATGTCCCACTATGGTATAGACATTTTCTGAGGGGTTGCCCAAAGACAATTAGTCAAGTCAAATCATAAGTTAACTTTAATTGATAAATGTCAAGTATACATATACTAACATCATCTTTAGCAGTAACATATATGTTGATACAGAAAACATACATATAACATTTGAAGGGTAAATATATCACACAATGTATGAATCATACTTAAGCACAACACACATAAGGTCGGGCCACAACATGTTGATGCAAAATGCAAAAAAATGCCAAAATACACTCTTTGCTTTTCTCACTACACTTCAATGTCAAACTGTCATTTAGGCTTAAAACATTTAATGTCAAATCTCCAAGAACTATCGGAGTGGTACTACAACATGGATACTGCTGCTTTGCAGCTATGTTGCTGAAACTTGGCCCATTATTACACAGAAAAGAATATTGGTGGGTAGTTGCAAATTTTTTATGTTAATTTCGTATTTTAAACACATATTCTACGATGGCGCTGATGTCGAACCGCGTTATGGTATGACATCATGTGCACTAACTTTTACACTCACTTCAATGTTATTTATTCAATAGGAGTTAATACAACAACTGTTATACATTAATATTTAAATTTATATTGAACTACCTACAATTTATCGCGAGGCAATCCCCATATACACATTGCAATTTTTTCCTCAAACCATGGAAATAGTGCTTACCCAAATTTATATTAAACAGAATTGTCAGAATCATTTTCAAATTTCAATTGTATTGCACCCTTCGCAAAATATTATGTTAGTGAATACTCTAATCTATAATAACCTTAATAATAGCAATATCAGCTATTATGTATGGGTGCTGTATGTTGTTCTTATAAATCCTTTCCATTCAAATGTGATGCATATAAACTCTTAATATAATGTTAGTTTTAACTATCTGTCAATGAGATGTAATAAAAATATGTGAATTATATTCAAGTTCTTGACTTCTACTTAAATATATATATAACCCGCGCAGAAAAATCATCTCTTGCATTTTTACACATGCCAGTACATGACAGTACAAAGCAGTGTTTTAATAGACTGATTAAAAAAATGGGATTGACTCGGCATTTTATAACGACAAATAAAAGATATATACTAATGGGTGGGTGTAAGTTTCAGTTGAGGGCGCCACAGTTACATGTGCGTTGCGGTAATAATTGTGATGTTTTAAAATATTCTTAAACATATATAGACTCAGTTTCATATACTCTCTCATGTTTGTATGTGTCTTATTCAAGGCGCGATAAAAAACATAAGCAAATGGACACCAATATTTAAGCTTTGAATCATATAAATTAATTTCATACCGCCACGTTAGGTACACAGACATAAGCGGTTGAAAAGCCATTTACATAAAATGTTTAGACTACCCTCCCAATTACAAAAAACGTAAACTTACGTAAAATCAATACGAGGTAACACACAACCATACTTAGTCTAGCTATACAATTGGAGACAAAAGAAGTTAGAAATGTATTTACAAAAAAAGTCAAAATTTATCACTACGACTGTACCTGCAAGGGCTCCAGCACCTTCTCGCTCACGCATTGGTCCTTCTTAACACTTAAATTCTGCACATCACACACACTGTCACTTTCCTTCATCAAGTTCAACACCTGGTCCAACTGGACCAAACTCGACTGTACATCGGCGTGCTTAAACTGCAAATGCTTCTCCAGACTCGACTTCTGCACGCACCTGTACGTGCAGTGCGGGCATTTGACCGACTTCTGTCGCGGCGTGTACGGTTTTGACTGATTTTTACCGTTCAATTTGTCGCCTTTGTCATTCAAATGTTTCTGCTTGTGTTTGGTCAGGTTGGTCTTCTGCACGCACCTGTAATTGCACATGTCACAACTGAAGGGTTTCTGATCTGTGTGCAGATACATGTGTTTGACTAAATTTGGCTTTTGTACTGTCCTGTAATCGCAGTAGGGGCACGCGAACGGCTTGTATCCCGTATGCGTTCGTTCGTGTACCACTAAATTATTCTTCTGCGCGCATCGATAGTCGCAGTAACTGCACCTGAAAGGTTTCTCCTTTCTATGCACCAGGATGTGTTTCGCTACGTTGTTCTTCTGGCCCGACTTGTAATCGCAATACGTACACGCATACGGTTTCTCGCCCGTGTGCGTGCGTTCGTGAATTTTCAAAATGGCGGGCGACTGACACCGGTACGCGCACTGGGTACACGTAAATTTGCCAATTTTCTCCGTCGTCTCGCTATCCGCATTGTCACAAGTTTTCGCGTGTTGTTTCAGTGCTCGTTTCGACGGATATATATCGTTGCACTTGTAACACACGTATTCACCCTTGATGTTCATGGTCAATTCATCCGCAAGCTTATTGTGCGAACTGGGGTCGTTTTCATTCTTTTCGCCGCTTGCGAAATTACTCTGATTATAATCGTAGTACATTTTATTCTGATCAGACGGTTTCAAGTTCTCTTTGGGGTCCTCGTTTTTCGCGCTGTCATTTTTATTGACGCCATTTTCTCGTAACTTTTTAAATTCGTCGTTTGGATATGCGCTGGAACTTTCGAACTGTTTGTTGTGAACTACTAAATTTTGTGGATTCTCTCTAACAATGTTGTTGGTTATGTAGGTTTGGACGAAGTTTTGCGGTCTTGAGTACAGGTCTATAGGATTCAAAGCCGGTATAGCCGCGATTTGATTGTTGTACACACAGTACACGTGTTCTTGGGCCGTGGTTGTGTTCGCTTGCGAATGTTCCGCTTGCAGAGGAATGTGACCTGTAATAGAGATCAATTCGAAATATATTAAACGCATGTAACGAAATATGTAATCAAGGATTTCGTATCGAAATACTGTATAAAACATCTGTCAAAAACAAAAGCTACACTTATATCTAGCCTCCACTAGACTGGCCTTTAGCCTAGTGTGAAATCTGAAAGCAATTTATTTCCTCACTAAGGTTTTCGTGATGAAATAAGTTTATTATTATTATCATCTTCTATTGTGTATCAAGATAAAAAATACGTGGCTATAACGTAGCGTAGGACGCCCTCCAGCTAGGTGGAGTGACGATATACGCAAAGTGGCTGGCAGCGGTTGGATGCGAAGAGCTGAAGATCGAGCTCAGTTGCGTGCCATTGGTGAGACCTATGTCCAGCAGTGGACGGGAGTAGGCTGATAATGATGATGATAACTGTGAAAAAAAATCGTGAGAAACCCCTACTTTGAATATTTTCTGGAACGTTCTCGAAGAAGCGTTAAGTATATCAACCTATATTGGACCAGTTTACTAATATAGGGACGTCCTTAACCCTACTATTTCTGGAAGGAATACCGTGTACAAAAGCGTTATAATGAGTAATATGACCGCAGGCTTTCCACTTCAAATGTTATTCTCAGTCATAAGAGAAACATTATTATAAACGTAGAAGGAGCACGTCAAGTCTCCCAGGCTCTCAGCTCGGCTCGGCGGGTCTCTGCCTGCCCAAAAGGCACTTGACGTGATGATGTAATAATATTAAAAGGCGGGTTAATCACTAGCAGTTCGGGTTATATAACACATCTTTAGATAATGCCGAACACAGACCATCAGTTCGACCGTCCTTCTTAATGTCATAACTTTTACTACAAATGAAAAAAAAAGGTTATTACCACTAGACGAATTATTTTTCAATAAATCTGAATGTCGGTTTGGAAAGGTCACAGTCGACTGGTTTCTGATATCATAATGGCCGTATAAAATAAATGCCAAATTACAGTCTCCTCAGGACACTGACAGAATTTTGGTGATCCTTTAAAGAGCAGACTCTGATCTTATTAACCCTTCTCTTTCTGAAACCTCAGCCTTAATTCTTAGGGCCTTAACCCTTATGGGCCTTCACTCATCTCATTCTCATACTGCGACCAGTTTCCAAGAATAGGATAATAAAATGAGTTGACGATGATGATGGTGTCAGAACTATGAGACAAATTTCTGCCAAAATCTCTCTGTAACTTGAAAAATTTTTTTATCGATAAATACTTGACTAGATGTAACATCACGCCTGTGATTACCTGAAGGTATAGGCAGAGTGCCAACATAGAATAAGGAATGAGTGTCGATATTTTAAAAAAAATCTACCCTTTTTATCGTTGGAGTTTTTTCAACCCTTTTTCGTTATACTGTTGGATGTATGTCATAAAAATTTAAATAGACGGAACTCATCGAAAAACTATCTCACGCTTGTCACGGTGTACCCAATCAAGTTCATCAAGCGTCGAGTGAGAAACACGAATAACCAGACAGATATAATTAATATCGACGAAATATTCCAACATTAGGTCACAATATATCCACTTTAATTAAATGTTCTTCTGACTTTTGCTCATCCTTGATCTGAATATATTAAACGAGATACTATAATATACAATAAGTAGCGGATCCAACATACGTTGTCCTGTACTAGCTATGAAAAATCAATTCTAGCAGGTATAATTAATGAATAAGGAAAATTGGGATACATTTATATATATGTATGTATAATATTTAAAGTACCATTGTGACTATCTATTTATTGTCTGGTCTGTGGTCAAACGTTTAGGGATCGTGACTGCTGGATCTGAGCGTCGCGGGTGCTATTTCTAATCAGGATAAATATTTTATGACGAGCAGGTATGTAAATGAATATTATGTACTTCTGTTCGTGGGTGTAATGTTATTGTCAATTGAGTAACTTTTCCGATTGACGGCGATTATTTAACACAACGTCTTTTCACATTACACATACATATATGTATGACAGTGACACAGAACACAAGAAAAATATAAAACCAGTACAACAACTAGCTAAAACGAAAAGTACAAAGGAGAATTTATGGAGACCTTTATAATTTATTATTTTTTAAAATATTTCATAGTTATCTTTATAAGTATGCGATTAGAAGTTTCCACGTGTATTTTATCAGCTGTCTGGTTGTCATGGCACATGCCCTGTCTAGTTTGAGATCAGACAGTCGCGTTTGAGTTATCCAAAGATATCCATTATTATTAACGTCATTAACATAGTATTGTCGAAGTCCTCATGAATCATGAAGCATTGACGACTTTTCAAAGATTACTACAAACCAGATGTAAAGTGTATGGACTCTAGCAAGAAAATACCATTGCCTAATGTTTGAGCAATGTTGGATTTCCGCTTTGTTTACGGCCAAAACCCCGGTTTCGGTTTCAGGTGGAACTAGACGAAACGAATATCTGTTTACGTTTGGTTTCGACTGAATAAATCTGGTTTCAATAGGATACTGTAATTCGTTGTTTTTGGAAAAACTATGGGTTGAATCCGTTGGTCTCATGACGGATCAAGATCATTTTGTCCAGAAACAGATTTAGTGCAGCAATTATTTAGAGATTTTTTCGTTTATTAAAAGAGGAGAAATGATTCGTTGCCAGGGTTAATAGAATTGAACCAAATATTCCCCGGACTATACCACCATAAAGCATAGACTAGTTGATTCATTTACCCATAACACATAGATAACACTCACCGTTGACATCGTTTCCGCCAGCCACGCCATGATTCATGTTGTCGTAGAAATACCCATCGTCCTCTTGTTCCGCCTTTATGTGAAACTGCATCGCCATCAGATTCTCTGTGTTCTCCAAATGCCGCTGGCTCTCATGCAAATTCGCTGCATTTACCATCCTCTGCGTCAATAGTTGATCCAATCTTTGCGCTAACTGTTGGTCCAACCTCTGTTGCTCCAGCATCCCATCGTCGCACTGTGCTGGTGTCCGCCTCGAATCCTCCTGATTTATAATCAAGTTCTGCTCCAAATTCTGGCGGTTCAAATGGTGCGACAAAACTAAATCGTTGGCCATGTTATGGGCAATACTATCCGTTCTGACGACACCCTGCGGTACATTGATTTCGCTTATTCTACTCAAATTGTGCCCCAGTTCGGGCGCCAAATTTCTACCCATCTCCTGTTCACTCAAATTTTGTACTAACGAATTCTGGAGCGTACTGTGCATCTCCAAATCGTTGGCTAACGTCCTAGCTAAATTTAAATCTAGATTCCTAGCTAAGTTTTGATTGAGTATTATCTCTTCATGTCTACCCAAGTTTTGTGACAGATCATTGGGAGGTAGCGATTGTGCTAGACCTATTTCCGTGTCTAGTGTCCGTTGCAGATGTGCTGGGATGTCGCTGAAATTTAGGCTGCGCGTGATGTGGTTGGATTTCAGCATCAACGTGGACATCTGCCGTGGTGAAATGGGTAGCTGGAAGTTGTGCGCTATGGTGCTAGCGTTGAGAGAGGTCTGCATTGCATGATGCAGTTGCTCCATCGAAATCGCCGTGTGTTGATAATCTGTGACCTCCATTTGATGTGATTTTTGTATCTGCAATAACAATTAGTATTTGTTTTGCTTATTATGTATATATCATCATCATCATTATCATTATCAACACTGAATGTTTTAACTATTATATATATGTGTCCTTATGAGAAAGCCTAAAGCTATAATCTATCATACTGGCTGTGTTTGAGTTAGAGATAACAAGCACCTTGGATAACATTGTGGACAAGTGTGTGTACATTTCTTCACAATGTTTTCTTAGAGCCTCACAGTAAGTGGTATTTGATTTTAATGATGCATACGATTTCATAGAACCTAAGTTCAGGATTGAACTTATGGAGTGATTTCCAAGACGTTAGTTAGGCTTTCACTGGTTGTTATAATATTCCATAGACCAATAATATCTCATAGGTATCTAAACACTGAAAACAGGTTTTGAATAGTGAAAGCCAGTGCAGTAAACAATATTACCTTGTTACCACCACCCGTTTCCCTATATATTATTTAACTTAAAATCGTTGTGGCACTCTAATAATCTGCATTTTCTGCATATGTATTTTAAGTAACTGACTTACTGTAACTGTTCATCTCATGAGCCCATATTTTCCTGACCTATGTCAGAAACTGTAACAATCCTATTCTATTACATTTGATATCAGAAATAACTTGTGACCTATATACATATAGCAAAAACAAGTTATTTTAATATAATTTTATATGTGTATTTGGTATCCACAATTATCGAAATGTCCTCTTTCAAATGTAGGTACAAGATAAATGTTCAAATTTACAAGGAAGGAAACATAATGTACACATATAATGTTAAAACACAAGTTTAGGACAGATCTTTTAATTCCAACAAGCTTAAGTCTGCTTAGCAGAGATTTTGTTTAATTACTATCCTTGTAACTTTTAGAGGAGTGTACTGACAGTGATGTAATCACAATGGGATAGTAGAGGCACTATGTGTGAGGAAGTGATGTATTTAATTTAATATTATGATGTTATTACATATATTATTTATTTTATATTGTCACACTAGGTTCCTCATGAAGTGCCAATATATGTCTCCTAACAAACATGACTTGCTTCTTCTACTACTCTTGAATTCTTATGTATATAATTGGTGGGAATGACTTATTAGCCGAGAAAGATTTATTGTGAATATCACCTGTTTTAAGGTACCAAAGTAATATTAATAATAATAATACCTTGGGATATCCACACACACAGCTATCTAATCCCAAAATAAGCATCCAGAAAGCTTGTGTTATGGTGCCCAGATGGCTGATAAACTACATATATAGACTGTTACACATAGAACAAATACTTGTGCTCATCATACAAATATTTAATCTGGGTTGAAGTAAAACCCACAACTCCCTATCCAACCACCAGATTCACTAACCATTGCACCAACGGGCAAGTCAATAGATAAGTCAAGTCAAGTTTATAGAATTCAATTTAATCATATGTTCCCAAAAAAATGTTTAATGTAACTATAAGATAATATAAATATATACAGACATATATTGCCATATATGTAGACCTTATCTCTTTATTATTTTCATTCATTTCCTTATCTACTAGGCCCTACTTTATCAGACCACTGCTGTATTACTGAGCCATTAGACTATTTTGTTGCTAAGCTGCAGTATACATGTTACTCCTTGTACATTTACTATTTATTTATTTAAACATAGAAATAAGACTTCTTTCCCATTCCTCACTCTTATAGATGAACATAATAAGAAAAATATTGGTATTTGGGAGAATAAATTGGTGCTGCCTCAGAAAAGATATTCTCGTAGTCTATGTTGTTTAGCTCATGGTAGACTATCACTATTGACATGGACTACAATCTACATAAATAAAAAAAATCTCATGAAATTGGGTGAAAATCACAATGTTGGAATTGACTGCAGGTGATTTTAAGTTTGATTCCCAGCTAGTTATATAATTAATAAACTGTTTTTTTTTCATACAACAGGCTAGTGTTTGGCAATGATCTCGCCTGATGCAAAGTGTGGACGTGTCCTAAGATAGAGCACACATGCCTAGTACGAGCCTATTCACCCTTGATTTGGAGAGAGAGGTTGTATCATGTTGTATGTAACATCATACCTGTAATCCCTGAAAGAAATTATATAAGTTACCTATATGTCCTACCATAGAATAGGTGGTATGCCTATTGCCATACACCGGACACAAATGCAGACACTAAGCCACTAATATGAAAATCGACAAACAAAGACCTGGGTATAGCACCCAGGACGTTTCGATCAGCAAACGCGCTTGCAATCACCCGACCAACGAGGCAGTGTTGTATATTTTAAAGATAAGTCCAATTATATGTATGTGACTTTCCAGGGCGTTCCTTAGTTTAATCATCTGGTTTTTAAGTTGATTTAAATATTGTAATTGCATTAATTAAAACAATTCAAAATAACAAAAATACTTATCCCGCAGAAGAGTAAGCTTTGTCAGTGCCATTATTTGAAATCATATAAAATTTGTTGGATATAACAAGCGATTTACTAAAATCTTGAATACGTGGGAAGAGATTGAAGAACAGAATTTTAGGAAATAGAAATAAACAAAAAAGGCCAAGAAATCGTAAGGACTTTCACAAGTTAAATCCTTCACAATTCAAATTTTTTGCAACAAAATTTTAATATAGATAATGTCAATAGATTCTAGCTTACCGCTTCCACATATGCTTTGTAATTCTCCTCGTCTATTATATTGTTGTCTTCTCTCTTCACAAAATCCATATCTTTTGTTATTGCAATATTACAGAAACTTAGTTTATTTATTCAGTAGTTTTGTAACGAACGAATCCTAACCTCACTAACTGTTTACTTCTAAGTATAACTTAAAATATATGTTAAAAATAACATAAAAAAGAACTGAATTTATTCTAGTGATATCAATACATGATTCTCGATTAAAAGGTCAAGTTTACGCAAAAAAAAGTAATAAAACAAAAAGAACATTTTTTTTGTTCGCTTGACGTTAGCGAACGAAAGAGGAAGCTGGTCAAAGACAAGCATGTTTATTTCTAATCTGGACTTAGTCTGGACTGATATAGCTGAAAAATATTTGATTGTCAACCCCAGTAAATTATAATTTCACTGTCTTATTACAAACGCTTTACAGTAAAAAGTAAAATTTAATTTTTTACTAATTTCATAGAATTGAAGAAAAGACACGTTTAAGGGACAGATAATATAGTTATACTGGATCATTATATAGGGCAGACTATGTATTAGGTAATCGAAAATTCTGGGTTTTCAAAGGAAACGGAACTAACAAATTTACATTTTTTTGACCCTGATTGAGTCAAAGTGACAGATACATGTTTTTATTAGCGGCTCGGAAAATCTGTTTGAATTCATTTCAATCTACGTATAAGTTCTCTGCAATTCCTAATCTATTTTATCAAGATATAATTTGTCTGGATAAACGGTAAGTGCATAATATTAGATGTCAGAATAACCTTCAAAGAAAAAAGTGTTAATCAGTGTTCGTATAACCTTGAAGGCACCGACACAATTTTTTAAATCTTTTTGTCATTCTTCTTTTGGAGCACAGGTCTCGTCGCAGAGTGAGAGGTAGAAGACCAAAGGGACAATATTATAGTAATTCTCCATATTTACTAAATATTTTGAATGGAATAATGAATTTAAATACAATAAACAGGTGTCCCAAAAAAATTAAATATGCCTAAAACACCTCAAAGAAGGGCTATTGAGGACTTCCAATCAAAATTAAAAATAAATAGATATTTCCCAGGTAGTTACAATGACATTTTTCTAAACAAATTTGTTTGATACTACCTTGCATTTAAGTATGCTTCCATTAATTAACGGGATTCATTTCAGTATTATATTTAGACTATACCAATAGGTATTCAATAAATGATATTAGTAAATGTTGTCCTTTTTGGAAAAAATAGTATAAACCTTAAAATCTATCATGAAATATTATTACTTTTTGTACATATCCTTTTTCTATATTCAGATCTTTATGTCTATATTGGTGACCACTTAAAATATAAAAACAACTTTTACGATAATAATCATTCACACTCAAAAGTATCATATCAAGGTTTTCTCAACTGACTTTTGTGAACAGGCATTTTAATAAATTAAAGTGAAATGCTTCATCATCCTTATCAGCCTGTTGTCAACTACTGCTGGACTGGTCTCTTCAACAGCACACTACTGAGCGCGACCTTCACCTCTTTGGATCCCGCCACTACTAGCCAGTTTGTGTATATTATCACTTCACAGAGTTGTATGGCATCTCACAGAACATTAAAATGCTTATTGAGAATTATGTCCATGAGGCACATTAATTTTTATATAAAACTATGTATCAGGTTGCTACACACATCACAAGCCATGTCGAAGACAGCACTCATGATCTTGGCTCAGGGGGCGGAAGAGATGGAGACTGTCATCACAGTGGATATGTTGAGGAGAGGTGGTGTGAGTAGTGATTGTACTGTATTATTCAATGTTTTTCATGATTTAAGTTAAATTGATACATGCACCCTAGCTTTATTATGTTTCCTCTATGTAATCTCTTTTCTTTTTCAACAATGTCTTGATACATTCGAGACATTGTTATATTTGACATGTTCATCTCGAGAAAAACCTAGGGAAGTTTGCTTAATTGACAACCTACCTTCCATTCAACCCACCTTTAAAATGGCAAAAAAGTCACATACCCTAATATATTTTTCCAGGTAACAGTAACTCTTGCAGGCCTCGACGGTAATGGTCCAGTGCTCTGCTCCAGACAGGTTACACTTCTTCCAGACAAATCTTTGGCTGATGCCCTGGCTGAAGCACCACAGTATGATGCTGTGAGTATCATTCAATATCCTCAAATATGCCTGTTTCACAGTTATGTGTGATATAAGCAGAAGTTATTATTAAATCATCATACCAGATAACTGGTACATTGTAGACAAAGAGCATTTTGTACCAAATATCTTAAAGACCTATATCCTTCTTCTATGTTTATCAGTTTCTTCATACATATACATTGACCTAATTGACCTGTTTATCATTTCATTGTTGGGTGTCTCCTCTTGTATTTAGAGGGTTAAGGCCATAGTCTGCTTGCTGGCCAACTGTGGGTTGGCAGACTTCATACACATTACAAATTTTTTTTTTATAAATTCTAAGCTGTGATATTTTCTTTCATTGTTAGTAAGTGATATTTAAACTTAAAACGCGCTTTTGTAAAGAGATGCGCGCCATGGATTTGAACCCAGCATCCCGGAGTGAGAGGTTAAATTGACTAATTACTCAGTTGGCTCCTTAACAACCTATAATACTCCTTATCCAACATCCTCTCATAAATCCAAGTATCACATATTTCAAAATGAACTTTCTATTTATTTATCAGTCACTATTATTAACATAACATTATCAGAAGTAATTAATATCTTTATGCATCCAGGTGATCCTCCCGGGTGGTCTAGAAGGCTCTGAGCGTCTCTCCAAGTCCAGTGTGGTTGGCTCACTCTTGAAGGATCATGAGAAGAATGGCAAGATTGTTGCTGCTATTTGTGCTGGTATGTGCCTTAAATATATAATATTAAAACAACAACTGCTCATTAGGTTATTGATTTGAAAAAAAAATTTACACTCAATATTACAGTGACACGTAAGAAACAGAAAATTTATGACTCTGGTGTTGCTAGGGCTTTGTGGGTAAAAATGTACTATATACTATGTATTGAACAGATTTTGCAATTACTGAAAATAAATTGTTACAGCTGACTCTTACTAATGATGTTCCTTTCTCCACACAGCGCCAACAGCGTTTGTCGCTCATGGAGTGGCTCAGGGCAAGAAGCTGACTTCATACCCCACTACTAAAGATAAAATCACTGGTGACTACCAGTACATCGAGGGAGAGAGGGTTGTAGTTGATGGCAACATTGTAACTAGCAGGGTGAGTTGGTATAATCTTTAATCACATTTTAATATTCTAGGTTGACGGAAGATTCTAGGAAGTGATCACCATTGTCTATGGAAAATAAATTGATCACAGAAGGCTGTCTCCAGTTTGTTATTTGTCTACAAACATTTGTCAATATAACAGTACACAGAGAATAAATTAAATTTATTTTTAAATAATTTAACTTTATTCTTATCAAAACTAAAATATTAATACATTAATTTTGATCTACTGTTAGCTCCCTTCCCTCCATACTTCTACTCCTCCCCTGTCCCTCTAATAGCATGTCATCTTAATGGGTTAATTACAAAATGTCAATTATTACTGTTAACAGGGTCCAGGTACAGCATACTGGTTTGGACTAACACTGATTGAGAAGTTGACTGGAAAGGAAAAGGCTGACCAAGTGGAGAAAGGGATGATCATAACTGGATATTAAGAGACTTACATATTTTTAGTGTTGTATAGAATCCAACTCCAATATTTCCAAAACAGTTGATTTAGTGTTTCCCCGGAAACATTGTTTGAATTTTTTTATTTTATTTGGAAATTAGTCATATCTATTTTGCTTTAGTACATTTGTATATTTATTTATTTTATCAAAGGTGTGGATATTGTTTGAAATATAATATGTAATATTATACATAAAACAGTGGGTGGGTGAGTGAGTAAGCATTTGTGGAGTAAAAAAGGGCCCACAAAAACTCTAAGAATGACCTGATAGAGAGATACTAAAACCGATTTAATAACACTAAATGTTATAGTTTGAACCTATAAATTGGATGTGGCAAGTTTGGAAATTGTAACTTTTATTATTATAAGTAAAATATCTGTAAATTATTAAATTAGCAGAAGTGCTGAAATATTTTTGAATCTTGCGCAATGAGTAATGGATGAAATAAGATGTCCTTGAATTCGGAACAGAAATAAGAGACTGAGAAGGTAGACTTGAGTTTTTTGAGTATTTAATGAAGGATGGAATTTGATTCTATACTACACACAGAATAGTTAAAGAGTAAACATGTGGGAAGATCATATTTGTGTTAATTGGAAATTTATTTACATGAACATCCAAAACTAATTCCCTGTATAAATATAAAACCACTATATCAACATTTGTCATGAAGAACATAATTCTCATGAGGGAATTATCACACTTTTGATTGTTATCTTAGAAGAAGCATTGCAAATTACATATGCATAGTGCTTTTCATTTATGTTTTGTTCAATATTTTCTGTATTTTGTTTTTAATACTAAGCTTGCAGTGATATGTATTCGAATAAATCATTTAAAAGCTTTCATGTGTTTTACTTTTGTTTTTGTATGTGTGTGTGTCTATGTATGTATACATTGAATAAACTGTTAAACAAATCTAAAAAATATTGTTACTCTCATGTTTTAGCGTGTTATTATGAGAATACTGTCATTGACTAGATACCTAATATGTGTTAGAAGGTAACTCCACGTAAACAGACAAATTACTGGCAATTCCTCTGATGTTTGGTGCTCTGGTGGAGGTATATGCAACAAATAACTGCTGGCTCGTTTGCCTGTGTTGCTAAGTTCAATAAAGAATGTTGTATGCTAATATAATGGCTTTAGAAGAATACAATTAAAAACAAATGGTTTGTAGAGTATTTTATTTTCATTTACTTTACATTGATACATAATAATTTGAAAATTTAAAAAGAAAGACAGTACACATAAAAAATACACGAGTACAAAAATAAATGCTTTAAATACAAGAGAGTATATTTTACCAATTCATAGCCTATATTAAAAAAATCCTAAGTTGTCAACAGATGGCGCTGTTTTATCTTATTCTGGCAAGATTGTACTGTACGGGTTTTCAAATAGACTGGCTCAGAGAACAGAGCAGGTTATTCCACTAGCACATTTCAATAGCTTATTTTTATATTTTATTTTCTTTGTAACGACGTTCGAAAATCCTCTTGTCATTCAAATTTGAAATGTAAAAATATTTTTTTTTGAAAAGTTCAAGGATTTCAAAGTTTTATTTTAAAAGCGATCAAAATCTGCCGTGGTCTCCCAGTCGTTCCACCTCAAGGACCCTATGAATTTTGCTATTTAAAAATAGTTTTTAAAATATAGAATTAAAAATAGTTTTTAAAATATAGAACCAGCTACGTTATTACCACTAAAACACGACGTACACTTTTTGTTATTCTAACAATTTTCTTTAATTAAAATTTTTAAAAATCTATAGAATGGATTAATTGTGAAAGATTAGCCACAGAGCATATTTCAAATTACTTTATATATTTTGATATTATTTACATCAAAACTATGTATTACTCCTTTAACAGCACTGATAACAAAAGACCTATGCTGAAAGATCTTTCTCGGGAGGTGAAACATTTAATTTTCTGTGACCTAATTTTGTTCGTTAACATGCGTGGAAATTGGAAAGTGCCTTATTAACAAATTCAGTGTTGCAAGATTGTAAATAACTACCAAAGAACCGGATAAAATTTAGTAATCGTATTTATTAATTGATATGATATCAAAAAAAAAATATTAATAATGTTATTTAAATCAATATTTTACTGTCACATTACTTGAAATGAAATTCAATTTGTGAAGTAGATATTTTTTTATGAACAATTCAAAAATTAACACAATATAGTTTAAAATGAGAAATTTATCTTGTAGAGAAAGCTGGTTTTCAGATAACTGTAATTGTGACGGATCTTTATATCCATGATTAATAAAATACAACGCCATCTCTTAGGGATTAGTGAAAACGCATAACTTATTTTACTCATAAAATAAAGTAACATAACCTTAAATTTTAATATAAATAATGCAGTCTTGCCTACGAGATTACAAGTTTATACTCAAAAACGTAATATTTGGCAATGTTGCTATTCATTTTGTTCAAATTTACACACTATTCGGGTAAACAGTAAACGTATAGTATTGTTATGTAAATTAAATGAAGCAATTTACAGAAAATATTAGAATCAGCGGCCATTTTGAAAAAAAAAAATTCGTTTAATTTTCAATGTTCGCTACTTCTCAAGGGTAAATGGCAGGATTTAAACAGTTTATTATTAAATTGGTATTATAGAATGCAATAAATCGCATATTATAAAACAATAAAGGTGGTTAATATCCGGAAACTAAAAATATAACAAATTGTAATAATACAGAATGGCCTTTCCTATTGTTAGGGAAACATCACAGCCTTGGCCATAGCTCGAAAAATTTGTTGTGCTGATTTTGAACAGTAGGTCAGAGAGAGATTCGTGTATAGTTTCTTATTAAGCTTCAGAGATAACTGAACGTGGAAATAAAATGAGAAATATTAAACCTGCTCTCTGCCCACAGACATTGGTTTATAAGGAAAATAATGAATCGTATGTATGTAGATATGTAGGTGCGACGTGCCGGCATTGGCTGGGCATATACACATATATTTATACCAATCCTTTAAATCTGTACATATGTATAAATAAAATCAAAGTATCTGTTTGTAATAAATAATTTCTTTTTGAGTGCATGAGAAAGTATATACGGCACATATAACAATTACGCAAATTTCAACTTTTTTGTTCGTCTGGTTGTTCCGGGTTATCTTCGAAACCGCTGAACCGATTACGACCGGACTTACACTAGCATATAGTTGATGGTATGAGGAGTAACTTAGGCTATTTTCATTTTTGAAATAATTTTAGGGTTCCATACAAAAAATGAAAACCCATAAAACGCAATAGACCCAAGCGAACGGAATTAACAATTATAATTTACGTACAATTATCCCCAGTGCGTTATATAAATATAGCTTAACGATACAATGACTCGTGCGAAGTAACCACTCACTGTTTATTCAATGTTGTACGAGGATAAAATAAAGATTAAAGTTTATTTAAATAGTCATGTGTTTAGAAGTGGTGTGTTACATTAAATGAATAAAATCAGTAGAGATTGTAATGCAATTATACATTCTATTCACATACAAATTATTAAACTTCAACAACTTCTCTTCATAGCACAATTTTGTGTTTCTTACTATAAAATGCCTTAGAATAAAACAATAATGTGTGTACAGAATCAGCTCCATCATTGGACTTTATCTTCGAACCATTTTAATGATATACGAGACATCATTCCTTTGATGTACCAAGGCAACCATGACAAGAGACTTTAAATATATCTTCTGCTTTAAAGAGGAATTATAAAGATCTATTGCTCGATGTAATTGTCTATCAGTTTATTAGTACTTGACAATGTACTGACCTTAACTCACGTATGCTTTGACACAGCGCGAAAAGTTTTTGACCTATTCAAGCTCCTCCATCATGAGTTCCAGGCCATCGCAAAGGAGATTGACAGATATTATAGGTATTTACTACGATCTATTGTAAAACAATGCTATTCCTGGTAAAAATCGCATTATAGAAACGTTACATAAATGTAAGCCGATACGGCTTAGTAAAATGTCGCCACTATCCACACGAGTATTCTATATATATGTATGGATGTATGTATATATTGTTGAGGATTTTTACCCAAGTAATATGATATTGTTACATGTAATAATAAAATTACCAGTTGTCCAAAAAGTCGTATCCAGTTTTGGGCAGCGTGGTTTCCGTGAGGGTCTCCGTTGACTGGAAGTCAGTACCGGATGATGCTTGACTGGATGACAGGAGACCTCGGTTCTCTTCAGAGAGATCTGGAGGACACAGAGATAACAGTTAATTAAAAGATTGCATATATACAATAACAATAATATATTGGAACATTCCACACATTGCCATGTGAGTCATAATGGTGTCTACGGGACATATAAATAATTATTACCTACAATATCTTATAAATAAGCGACCTACTAGAACATTCTACAGTTAAATGTAAGTCGAAGTAGTACAGATTATGACTGTCTATTCATCACAAAAACATTGTCGTGTTTGCCTAACACAATGTCAACATTAGAATTATGAGAGAGAATGATATCACCTAATGTTTAATTATGACTAATGCATGCTTGGTATTCTATGTATATACCTTGATTAATAAATGAATATTTTTGTATGTTTTATGAAGAGAGTAATGGACAAGCAGGCAGCAGTTACCAATGCCTGCTGCAGCATATACACATCTGTTACCAACCTCGAACAGGACTAGGAATAGGAAGATAAAAAGATAGAAGGATCTGACACTCTTTTCTTCTAATCAGAGGAGATCTAATCCGCTATGTGACTTGCATCATCCCTCTTAGTACTAATGCAGATGAAATACGTTTCGCCACGCTTAGCTCTCATCATTCTTACTCATCTTGATCACCTCATTGGTAGTGGGTGCAGGCGCGACAACCGATGGAGAGGTCCAGGTCTCGATGACCGGATCAGGTACTATTGGATTTTTCTATCTTAAAATTTCTAGTAATGGCTTGCAAACAGATATTTCACCCGTTTCAATTTAAGTTTAAGAGTATATGATCTAAACTTCTTTGTTTATAGTTAAATTAATCTAAATAAACTTTCTATAAGGAAATGTTTTATGGGCGGCAAACCGACAGTCGATTACATAAAAGTAGATATATACAAGACTATTTATATACAAAGGTGTTTATTAACATTCATTAGTATTCAGTGTGCAGGGGGCAGTGTGATGCTATGTTTATGCAACATTTACATTGATGTACATTCTACTTACGAAAGAAGATTATTGAGAATCTCTATTAAAGAGGATAATTATACATGTCACTACTCTATGCTACTGTTTGTACTGAATTGATAAAAGTTTAATTTATTAAGACTCCTTCTATATATAAACTTTACCAAATCTCACTTTCAACTTTTAAATCAGGTTTTAGAAAGATTTCTGCTCACCTATTAATATGTACATTATATATTTATACATACCACAGCTAGATTTGATGACACTACTCCGATAGTCCTTTTCAAATTTGCACTCGTTCTGCGGACTCTTGAAATTTGTTCTGAAGAAATTGTCTGAAGACGCCACTATTTGATTCTGCTGCCCTGATGGCATCAGGCACTCCCTCTCTTCATCCTTACTCTTGAAGTTACCAATAAACTTGCTGATGAAACCCGTTGGTGATACCAGATCTCGTTCATTATCTTTCTCTTTATAACTCTTCAATACATCATGAGATTTGAGTGCATTCTTCAGCTCTGAGACCACTTTGGAGTGGGAGAGAGCGAGTTCAGTCATGACGGGGGGTGGAGATGAGGATTTGACATCCTTGAAACCTCTGTACTCACTTAAAACACATAAATTGAGCTGACTCTTTGTCTGATATAGAAATGGGCCTGAATGCTCATCTCGGTATGATGTGTTCTCATCCTGGATCATTTTAGTTGCATGCTCTCTGCCAAAGAAGGACATCAAGTCATTCTGATGAACAGGTGGATCATTTAAGTCAAACTCAAATGTATCCAATAGAGCATACTTGAGAGCTATGTCAGGTTTTATTATTGATTCATTTATAACTTCGATCTGTAAGAAAATATTAATGGTATAAAATTATCCATACATATCATGACTATTCCTAATAAGAGTAAACAGAGTAGGAATATCCAATGGCTATGGTTGTGATAAATTCCTTTTGCCTATCTATTTTCATCAAGTTTTAATATCATATTATTATTACCTTTAGGATCAACAAATGTGTAGAATTATGAGCCAACATAACTAAATTACCAGTGACCTGGAGCTCTCTAGAGCTCTATTGAAAAGTAAGTAAGTATGTCTCACATTATGAGGACATTTCATTAAGTTTCCAGTATATCATTCTCAATGATGTAAAATATTCGAATTACTTACACATACATTTTTGGTTTTTCTGTGTGCTATGTACATATATAATGCAATATGAAAATGGACATATCTGTCTTTTTTATTAAAGCGAATAGCATAAGAGAGGCAGCAGTTATAGTTCACCAAGTACAACCATCAAGCATATTTAACACCATTGTGCAATGGTACAAAGAAGTTTAGTATTAGGACTGATGTATGTGAATCATATTGGTTTTGTTTTACTCCTAATAAGTCATTGAACAATATATGATGAGGCAGCATAGAAGCTATAGCACAGCTAAATTATATTTTAAAAATCAATTTGGTCTGAAGTGCTATGACAGTGTGTTCTAAAAAATATTTGACTTCGTTTTATTTGTGTATTGAGCTTTTATTATTTTTCATGTGATGTGAAAAATCTCTAAAACGAGCAAAAATGTATGAAGACAGTGATGAATGTAGTAGAACCTGACTTTCTATAGGGATAGAAATGTTTGGAATTTGGTGCCTTCTGCCTACCCCATAAGAATCTGGCAAGATCAAACAATAATAATGATACTTGTACTATGACTAATAACAGTGTTCCTGTTAGTCATTTAAAGATTTAAGCTTGCCATGTTAGGACTTGAGGCACCGTGGGTGTAATGATATCGTGCGAAGACGCGCGCAGAAATTTATATTCCTTTTAAAAGTATATACCTAGCTAGGCAACGAGCTTGAGACACTGAACCCACTATATCAGAACGTGCTGTGTCTGCTATTTAGACATAAACATGGCGTTGTAACTGTAAACACGGAAACACCAACAAAAGCTATATATAGACAGTATTACCAATCGGTAATGGTGACTTAATTACTGTTGTAATTCCACAAAACATATTGTATGGTGTCGTTTTAAAGTAATACAAGTACTCACTTTATCTTTTTCAGTTAACGAATCCCAAATGCTTTCGTATGCGTTCTTAGCTTCAGCTATATCTTCGTGAATTTTAGACGCAATCGGATTCATCGTACGAAAGTACTCATCGGCCACAGCGCTCAACGCCATGATGATGCCTTATATTAAAGATCAAAGCTTTGTCACTAATTAAGTAATCATTACAATATATCACGTAATTATTTTACATTTGGCTTTACAATGCTTCCTTTCGCGTCAAAACAATATATGAGAATGATATAAAGATATAATTGTTAAATGAATTGCACATACTGACATGTGTCACTTAAATTGACGTTAATAAAGTTACCAGGTAGTTGAAAAAACAAATAGCAATTAATAGAAGATTTAAAATATCCAACATGAGACGGTTTAATTAATTAATGTGGTCATTTTAAACTATTGACCATACAATATGAGCACTCATAGTCACATTTGTTCAGTAGAAAAATTCCGAAATTAAACTTCTAAAATATTTCTTCGTCACGGACGGAAGTAGGCTGATGATGATGTTAATAAGTTATTGCTCAGTCGAGACAACACTTGAAACTATTCTCCTATATATTACACATTCTTAATATTTATATCATTAATATAAATATCTTTGATTTTTCATCGAAACAATAACATCACTGAAATGTGTTTTATTTTAATAATTAATAATAAATTAAATTTCTGTACTCTCTCTGATTACAACACCAATTTCCGAACGTTAGCTTGTGTAAAGCGCGGAGTAGGTACTTACAAAGTGCAAAATTTCCTCGACATCTAGAAACCAGGCTACTACAGTCGTAAACCTCTATTTTGAGCTTAATTCTTTGACCTAGTGTGGGAAAGTGTTGTGAGAATGGTACGTTACTTTTATAACTAATAGTACAATCATAAATGTTGTTAATAAAATGGCGGTAACTTTGAGGTTATGCGTTTCATTTTCTATTCCAGTCGCACACAATATTGCTCGTGCAGCCGGGTCCCCGACCAGAGACCCGCACCTACTCGGACTACGAGAGCGTCAACGACTGCATGGAAGGTGTATGTAAGATTTACGAAGAACACTTGAAGAGGCGGAATCCTAATACTCCAACTATTACTTACGATATATCGCAATTGTTCGATTTTATTGATCAGGTCAGGTAACATATATGCATTCAAATAAATTTAGTATATAAGTTAAATTATTAGTGAATTCTAATAATAAAAGAAATCGGGCTAGTCGGCTAGTAAATAAGTGCTTGAAATTTTAATGATGTACATCTAGATATATATCTCAGGAAACCCTATTTTAGCTGCAAAGCAGTAACAACAGCTGTTTCCTACATATGTTTAGTTATCCCACAATATAAAAACGTATTTAAAACCTCATTGATGTATGTAAATACAATGCACCTCGTACTTTACGTACGTCGTTATATAAAGTTCTAAAAACCTAAATAAAATAGGAAATAGAGAGTATAGATTATGCCATAGGTATGTACATTTACTGTTACAGTTGGCTGATCTAAGTTGTCTAGTTTACCAGAAGTCGACTAACACCTATGCACCCTACAACAAGGACTGGATCAAGGAGAAGATCTATGTGCTTCTGCGGCAAGCAGCTGGACAGAGTGAATGAGACATAAAACAAGAGGGCGGTCATGCTCTCTTGTAAAACAAAAACCGTTACGGACCTTGATGGCAGTGCAGTGTTGGACTGCAATTGTTATGAGTGAACAGTGTTTGTAGGGTAAATGTTGACTATAATTACTAGTTTTGCAAATGTATGAACTTGAAAATGGTGCATCTACATCTAGAACTAATCTAGACAATAATTTCAGTACCATTTTCATGTTTACTCTGTATGAACACAGTGTATCTTTATTTGTCCTTGGTTTGTTGATTTTAATGTAAGGTTGAAAGGAAATTGGTTGCAATTAATATTTCAGGAGGATGTAAAATTTACTTAGCACATGTATGCTTAAATTTGGCTGTGTTCTTTTCATGGCCCATAACAGCATTTTAATAAATTTGTCTGAGAAATGAAAAATGCTTATCTATGTCTCTCTTTTTTTATGAAACAGATTGTAAATATTGCAACATCAATTGGCCTTTCAGCTGACTTAAGTTACAAGAGTGTCTGTTTGGGATTTTAGTATTTCGAGTTCATATAAATATTTCTCAGTGCCTACCACACTATTAAATTAATTAAAATTAAATGGGCCTATATAATTTTTATTTACTGTAGCTTCTGGTTTAATTGTTAGAGTTATTGCAATGTTCTTTTATGCAAATTTTGATAGTAGTAAACTAGTATTACTCATAGTAGTCAAAATAATGAAATGTCCAAAAAGTACACACAGCAGACATTGGTTTTTTAACTATGAGAAGCTAATTTGCAATATTTCATTTTGTTCTTATTTAGTTAGGATTACCGTCTCTTTTATTTGATTATCGTTAAGAAAGAGAAATGAATGATGATTAAAGGGAATATTATTTTTTCAAGTTAACTCCTTGTTAAGAATTTGTTGGATTAAGTTTCTTAACATTGCCTTTGATTATCTTGTGTTCATTGTTTAATTTCCTATTTCTGTATGTTTTATTAACATAATGTTTTTATATACAGTGGGTGGGATACAGATAATACATTTTGTATATGGCTCATTTTTACTCATGTAGTTTTCTGCAGTGACCTATTAGTCAAACTACAGTAAGTACCGAAGCCTGTCCAGTTACTGTAAAACATGTATAGTTTTAGAAATAATTTCTAGATATATAAAATGTGACATACAACTGAACTAACATCTATATGACAACAACTAAGTGGAAAAAATTAACTATAAGACTCACTTTGGATAAATAGGTGAATTTGTCATGTACATTAGTTTGACTGCCTTGGTGGTTGAGTGTTTGCAAGTGTGACGGCTGTTTGAGAGGTCCTGGGTTTGAATCCTAGCTCTAGTATTACTGGTTTTCCTAACTAGAAATTCCTAGTAGCATCTTGAATTTTGGATTTGTGCCTGGTGTATGGCAATAGGCATACCACCTATGGTGAAACATGGAAGGTATTACACTCCTATGCCTACCTCTTTGGAAGTAACAAGTGTGATGTTACGTTTTTCTTAATAATTACTCTGTGAGTACTGGAATGTAGTGAATGATATGTCTGATAGAGTAATTTATTTTGACTTTCATGTCAGTGTCTGATGTTGACAATATGTTACTGTGTCCATGTTCCAAGATGTATCCATTTATTTCCAGTGCCATGGTAAGTTGACATCTTTTATATTTGCTATATTTCTGATTACTAATAATAGTAGCAACATAACTTCTAACAAACCAGCTGGTGACTAATATCTCCATCAATCTACAGACCCTCAGAAAATTCAGTGATAGAACTTGAAATGCTCATTGTGTGATGTTTCTTCTATGAACGAATGTGACAGCAAGTTTTTCCTTGTCAATCATAATATAATCCTTAATGTCATTACAAGTGTACACTTACTTAGCAGGTAATAGTTAGCAGGTAATAGTTGTTAAGTGAATATTTATATTGTAGCAATAATTGAGGGTTGTAAATTGCATGAGTCGATAAAGTTCAAAATTTAGGCATCTGTGGGTAGTTAAAGAATTTAGATAATATCGGTTTTATGTAAAATTAATAACTGTGTTTTAAAAGTTTCCTTTCTCGTAATTTGTTAAGAAATGTACAAAAAAAGTTCTACTACCAGGAATGTCAAAAGTAGTCGGTAGTAAAAAATAAAAATGTTAGTATTGCACACCAGAATATGACCCACCACTCCAGCTTTCTCTACCACAAAAAAGTTTTATCTTCCGTATGATGTAGGTATGTAACATAGAGTAGGTACATGATTTTGCCATGTACATGAGGTAGTTATTAACATGTATGTGTATAATTAGCTTTTTGTTAGAATAGAAATCTATTTGCTATCAAAATCTCGACTATCCTTGAGTGAAATCGTAATGCTTCAAGGCCTCTGTAATACATATGACATGAATACAAGCTTCAATAATATGTTTAATGTCAAAAAAAATGTAATGTATTTTTCTTAGACTGCTATTAGTGGAATAACAATTTTCTATGGTTAAGTAATGCCCACTGTTTATGGTACGGTTAGGATAATTTAGAATCCAGTTAAGTCGGCTATTTAACGACCCGAATCGATTTAGTGGTGTGTGTGTGACCCGCATAAGTTAACTAGACACCTCGCTCTGATGACGCAATAGTGAGGTACCTACGCCTCGGAATAGGGCGGAGTCAGGTAGGAGAAGGGAAGTGCATTCCTTGCAAGTGCTGAGTTGATTATTTTAATGAAAGCAACGAAATTGTTTAATGATTTTTAGGCAGATATCTATACGCTTTTACGTCTTCACAGCGTGGTGCCAAGTTAACTCCTGTGAGTTATAGTATACATTAAGGACGGCTATAGAATATTATTGTAATTCTATGTCCCTCCTCTGCAATCATATTGTCGCTATTAATAAACAGGTATTAATTAGCGTACCAGTGAGATTAGAATAAATTTAACCTTTTAAATAAATATTTCAATTAATTTTGTTATAACTATTAACTTGCATTAAAAACATTTTTTTTTTTTAATTCTTTTTATTAGAAGAAAACATCGGCTTGATACTTTAAGTCTTATTTTCTCCAATGTTCTTTATTTTCGTCGTTGAGGCATGATTTCAGCCACATTTATTTATCATATTATACTAAAATGAACACCAATCACAATATATAAAAGAACGGTTGTATTTGACAAATTCTAATTTAGAACTTTTAGTAGTGCCTCGGAGTTTGAATTTGTGCCCGGCGTATGGCAATAGGCTCACCACCTATTGCATGAAACTTGAACGTAGCTGGCGAAACATGGGAGTGCATTACACTCTGCCTACCTCTCCGTAGTTTACAGGCGTGATGAAGGTGTTACGTTTTTCCAACGTTACAAAATGTCCTATGTAGTAATTACTTTATATTAATAAACGATTATATGTATATTCACAAATAATTAGATTTTCAAATGAACCGATAATAAAATATTGATTTCGATATTATATTATTTATTTCGATTCTTTCGAATTACTTAATTCAATTGCTTTCTTATCGCTTGGTAACACTGGTAGTTTTCGATAGTATGTAACAATAATATTGCGTCTCTACCACATGCACGGTTAGGTGTGATTATATATAACGTAGGGATTTGATTTTTTTATGGTCGTGTTTATAATATCGCGTTAGTTGTCCCTTGTGTCTTACATTAGTATCTTATTTAAGCAATACCAGTGTCATCACTGCCACTTTGGATATCTAAATGTGTTTTTCGTTGAATTTTCTAGAACGTTCTAACGAGTTATGCAGGCTTTGCAATACTTCTTTGTATTCACTTATATTGATTAGTATTAGTCTTATACACGCGTGTAGCTTGTAGTTTGTTAGTTTTTAAGTTTATGTGCTTTGTAAATTACCTTCGTTAATAAACATTTGATGTTAATTGAATATTTTTTTTTAATGAAAAGACGTGTTATGTGATGATGAATGTAATAAGGGTGGAGGGTAAGAAAATAAGGGTTGGTTTGCGTAAGAGTTTGTTCAGCCATTTGGTCACATGGAACATACATTTGTGGGATATGCTCAAATGCATGTTCTAGGTGAGAATAGAACCCAAGACCACCCTGCATAGCTAACAAAATGACTAATACACATCAAATGTTTCAGACAAGCTACCGCTTCATGTATTAAGATGCGCCATAACAGCTAACGCCATCTGTCTCGTGTTTCACCAAAACTAGTCTTATCAATAGAAAATTTAAACATGGGTAGTTAAAAAAACAACTAGTGTTTAAAATGTTTATTTCAGTGAGAGACGTTTACAATTTGGTAATAGATTTCTTAAAAGACATCGTACATCTAGATATATATATAACACTTAAAGTGATATAATAATTACTTACTTTAATATATACGTCATTTGTATGAGAAATTGAACTGGACTTGTATTTTGGCGACAACAGGTGGTGCTAGTAGTGTTCTTTTTTCCGTAGATCTAATTACTATTTCTAATTTTTTCAGCGTGTAAGAATAGTTATTAACGTAGAAGAAGCGTATCAGGTCGCTAAGATTAAAGATATGTGGCAATCGTTTATTTCTGTCTAGTCCGTAAAGGACGTGGCATGTGGATATGATAACTCTTAATTTTTCATTACAATAGTTTACATGTTATATTTTATAGTTTACATGCTATAAACCAAATTTTTTTTTTAAATCGTTGGATTTTTATTGCCTGGACGCGCAACAACCAATGGGAATATTTAAATAAAATTGAGATATGGTGATATTTTATAATCAGAGATAAGGTATACGATAAATTTTACGGCCTGAAAGACTCATTCTCTCGGCCGCGTGAGTATATAATATGTAAATTAAGAATAAATAATTATGTATGAACCCAAGTCCACACCATCGATTTCTCACACACGTGTGAAATATATTAGTATTTCTTATTTATAACACCATAAACATACTTCACATATAGCTCTCCTAGACCACCAATAAACATTTACTAATTGTAAAAAAAAAATTGTACAGAATAAAATACTATAAAATAAAACTATATAAAATTTACAACTAAACAATGTATGAATTATAATCTGTTTGTACATTAGTATGATATTTAATTACATTATTGATAATAATAATATGTCATTAAATGTAATTAAATCGCGACAAGGAATGAATGTTTAATAATACTCTCATTTAACATAAGGTTCAGAACAGACAGAAGCTTTGGGCGTTGCTCGACTCAACGAATCGTTTTCGATCCGCGACCGCATCTGATCTATGATTTCTTAATTTATGGAAGCTTCAAACATTGGATAGCAATGCTCCGTAGATCATATTCGGGCTCCTGCTGCTAAACAGCTAACACAGTGCTTCATTATTTTGGTATGATTTCAATAGCTTCATAACATATTGAGATAACTACTCATACGCCTTTGACTTGTCTTAAAATATTTTTTATGATAATAATAACTCTTGTTACGGACGATAGCATCTCGAAAGTTCGCTGTTCGGTATGTATTGCGTAGACATAAATATACATACCTATAAGATCATTGTTGCGATCGTAGCTAGAACCTTCGCGTTGTTGTTTATGTATATACATAACATAGGTATACATATAAGAGTATGGTTACGGACAAACCTAGAAACTTCGCATTGTCGCCTGTCGGTTATGTATTGGATATATCTAAGTGTACATATAAGATGACTGAACACAACAAGCGAGATTGAACCTTACTGTTAATAAATTAAGGTCGATTATCACTTGGCGCCCGGAGTTGTATTTCAATAACAATATGCCAGGCGTGTGGACGGGGCTTGCTTTCTGGAAGGTCATCGACCTTTCACGAATTATCTAGAAGCCTTGAAACGCTATATATGCCGTGTAGGCCCAGCAAGGCAGTAGTTTTAGAAGCGATCAAGACCGATTCAACAAGCGAATAAAGGAAGTGATTTCTGCGAATACCAGCGATACTATAGAAAGTGAATAAACAATTTGTACACTCTGAGAGCATCACTCTGAGAGCATTTTATTCGTTATCTGATACAGTAGATCGCATCGTTCTCAGCAGCCAATGTACGTACCTATACGTAACACTGTGTATAATGTTCATTGAATGTA
>DWME01000626.1:0-31244 GCA_018244795.1 Parelbella ahira ahira
GCCCAGCGGGCGGCGCGCGCGCAAGCTGCCGCGCCCGCCGCAGCCGCGCGTGCAGCCCGCGCCGCCCGCGCCCGCGCCCCGCACCGCCTACACCGCGCCCGCGCCGCCGCCCGCGCCCGCGCCCGCCGCGCACCGCGCACACGTGCCTTACTCGCAGGGTCAGCGCCACAATCAATCATAAAATAATATACTGAGTTATTGTTTGTACCATTACTAAATTTGAATTAACGCACTTATGACTTCATTTTAAGAGACATTAAAATACGATTTGAGATCTGTGTAACCTCTCTCTCCTATCTTTCTATTTCGCTCGTTTCGTATATTATTTTTTTTTTAATTTCTATACGGAATTATTCCCACAAGTAAAAAAAGGAAAGTTTAAAATTTAATTAACGGCACCACTTATATCTGATACGATACTGTTTTTTACGCGGAACTGCTGGGCACGAGTTTCACTAGCAACTGCAGTTGCCCTGGAAGGTACTCCACCACGCTAATCAATTGCATATTAGCAGATATATAGGTATACTGCTTTATTGGATGTTTTTGAATGAGTTCTAAGCCGTCCAATATGGTGTGATCGTTAAATGGCAATTACTACCAGACTCAACACGTCCTTTAAAGCACAGAACGCTTGTGCAAATCTGCCACTATGGGTATTTAAGTGGTAGTTTTTGTTACTTCAATAAATGTGTATTCTTTAACAATATTATATATATGTTTTCAATTTCTTGATTAAAATACTTTTTAATTCCCTGTAGAAGCTGAGAGGACCGTACCTGAAGTGAGCTACGGTTACGACAGCTATAGCTACCAGCAACAGCAGTACAAGGACACTGCCATCGACCAATATCAAGACACCAATTATAGTACTAGGTAATTTATCACAGAGTTTTCTCTATTATACAGATCCCCCATGCAGTAAGATGATATGAAACTGATTATATCTGATATTTACGACATGTAACCTCTAACGTTGTTTCAGTTATGATGAGGACGGAATGCAACCCTTCTTCGATGAGACTCCCCATGCGACCCCTCCCGCAGCAGCTGGTAATTTCTTTTAAAATAATATTTGAGTAAGCACATATAAACACTACCAACATTTATTAGTAAAACAGCATACAAATACAATTAGTTCACATTATATAATAATTATTACATACATACACATATTTAAAACAGTAATAATAAAATAAATCGTTTTAGTTCATAACAATATACTCGTATATACGGACTAACTAATATTTACACAATCATGCACAATGCGATAAAAACTTCCGTTACGCATCCACGGGTCGTACTAAAAATAAATCAGTTCGTGACATTATTGTGTTAGAAATGTCGTCTGAATTATTTAATTCTTTATACGATCAACTAATTTGTAACATATTTAAGTTATTTTATAAAATTCCAGCTCAAAAATCGACCTGGGGTGAAACGGACACTACAACGCAGTTTTCGTATACACTGGCTAGTGTAGACGACTCTCTTATGCCTAAGTCTGTGCCCGTAACCACACAATCGTATATACAACCAGCCGTAACGAGCAAACAAGACGTATACCAGGACCAAACTTACCGACAATACGATTCAACTTACGAAGAAAAGCAACAGTTTATGAAATTTGACCAAAAAGATCAAACCTATTTGAAAGATGAGAATCAATATGTGGACCAAAAAAGTGATTTTAACTTTAATAAACAACAAGATCAGCAATACCAACAACTAAACACATCTGCAAGTCAATTTCAACAAACACAAGAACAAAAACAACTAGAAAAACTCTCAGAACAACAATATCAGCCCCCTATGGAAAAACAAAATCTACAATTGCAACAGCAGCAGCAACAATACGAACAACAAAAACAATACGACCAAGAGAAACAATATGAACCTCAACAGCAATATGAACAGCAACGGCAGTATGAAGATCAGCAATATGGTCATGTTAAGCAAAATATACAGCACCAATATGAGGAACAAAAATATGACCAACAACAATACGATCAGAAGCAGTATGATACGCAGCAATATGATCAAACAGGGTATGATAAACAACAATACGATCAACAACAGTACGATCAACAACAGTTTGATCAAGAGCTGTATGATCAACAAGAATATGATCAACAAAAATACGATCAACAGAAGTACGATCAAGAGCAATACGAACAAAAACAGTTTGACCTGAAACAGCATAACGAACAACAGTATGACCAAAAGCAGTATGATCAACAACAATATGACCAGAAGCAGTACGATCAACAGCAATACGATCAGCAACCTTATGACCAACAACAATATAACCAAAACCAATACGACCAACAACAATACGATGAACAGCAATATGATCAACAAAAATACGATAAATATGACGAACAGAAATACGATCAGCAGCAATACGATCAAGAACAGCAATATGATCAACAGCGATACGATCAACAGCAGTACGATCAATCGCAATATGATCAACAATTTGAACAGCAACAACGTCAAGAAAATCAGCAACAGCAACAGGATTACAAGCAACAACAACAAGAACAACAACATCAACAAGAAATGTTAAACCTAGCTCAAAAACAACAGCAACTTCAACAGCAACAACAGCTTCAACACCAACAACAACAGCAACAAAAACAACAACAACAACAACAGCAACAAAGACAGCCTGCACAACAGCTCCAGGCGACTGTATTAACTGGTGCAGCCACTTTAGGTTCTATGTTTGCGGGTGGTGCTAAAAAACTTGGTAGTTTCTTTGGTGCAGCCGCAGCGGCTGTCGGTGCCCCGGCAATGAGTCAAACTGCTACCAGTACTCCAGCTACATCTGCTCCACTTGCCTCTATTGCTCAATTTACTTCGAGCGCAGCTCCTGCCACAGCTTTTCCTGCTACAACAACCGTTGCCGTCACATCATCCGTCCCTGAGGTGTCGCAGCCAGTGTCAACGACAACTGTTAGTACGTCATCCCCCGCATCTTTGCCGCGAACACCATCGTTAAGAAGACAAGAATCTATTCAGAGACCATCAGTGCGTCGAACTAGAACGCTACCTGATGCCCCAGATCCGCCATCGAGTTTCGATGAAAGTGCCTACGAGGACGAGTACAATAAGACTGAAATTGATCAAGTAGACCGCGTTGATAGAACGTCTTTAGATAGGTATCGTGATGACGATTTCGCGCATGATACCATCCACGAAGACGTCGCAGAGGAGGAACACTTGGCGGAGGAACCCAGTACAAAGATACCGAAAACTTCTCCTTCAAGAAGCGGTTCGCTAGCCAGAAAGCCTTCAGTTGATAGTTACCACAGTCAAACGCCGTCAATACTTGATCGCAAAACCTCTCAAGGTTCATTTCATTATGAAGAAAAACGTATTCCTTCTACGCAGGAAGGTGAGTTTATAGATGTCGTCTTAATTTTAATACCGCATATATACCGTTCAACCGTAATTAAATATTAATATTGCTATTGTGAGTTACTGAGATTCGTTTCCAGATGCATCACTGCTGTAGGTCCCTCACCAATAGGTGGCCGGTATGCCAGTTTGTTACTTCTATAAAAATAGCCGCGCAAACTACAAATATTCTACAGTTTGTTTATGAACTTCTTTAGACGATGTCCAGTCACATAACAAAATTTGATTATAATATAGATGTCATATATGTACTGCGTTACATAACTGCTGCGACAGCCGATAGAGAGTGAGAGAGATAACGTAAACGTGGCTGGTGAAAGTTACGAATCTACTTTAGTCCTTTGTCTACCCCTTCGGGGAGATATAGGTGTGATATTACGATTTTCTATATGTGTAATTTCTTGCAGAACCAATCACGGACAAATCAAAGGTGACGTTCAAAGACGAGCGTACAACGTATCATGAGGTTCCTGAGCCCAAAAAGTTCCACGAAGCTCGCGACTCTTTTGACGATGCGGGCAACGAGTATCCAGACGATCTTCAAGATCAGGATGAAGCATTCAGAGACGATGAGAAATTTGATGAACAAGATCAGTTCCAAGAAGCCGACGAACACTATCAAGAAGAGGACGTTTTCCCTGAGGACCAAGAGAGGCAAGAACAGGAGCCGCTAGAGTTCCAGCCCGAGCAACCTAAACTAACGGCTAAGCAGAGGTGGCATCGAGCGTACAACAAAATCGTGATGCAGGTACACGTGAGTGATTTTCCAATTATAGACGACGAAATCAGATGTGTTTATGTTACTTGTTGTTTTTTGAAACGATTAGCTCTTTACAATCGACGTGCGGATTTAATTTTTGTTATTTGAACATTTTTAATTTATATTTATATATCTCATTACAATTATAGCTTTACTTGCTATGTTTATTTCTTTTTTATTTGTTCATTTCAACTTTTTTATTTTTTATCAACTTTTAGGTTTTCTTACGCTGTTTTTATAATTAATTTGTGTCTTTTTTTTAGATTTATTTCTTTAATATCTCTTATCACCTGATTTCGTCGTTGAATATTCTCGTATAGTTTTATTGTAGTTTTTTTTGGAGAATTAATATTGCTACTTTTGTGGAATGGACTCATGCAGGTAAGTACTCGTAAACTATAGGTATGTTATAGAAATAAAGTGTTCGACAGCTGACAAAGAGCATGGACAATTTTACTTTAAACATTTTGTTATTTAGTCGAATGTCTACATAAAAAACATACGCACGCCTCGTAAATAAAGGAAAATGCCGAAAATTACAAAACCACTATTATTAGCAAAGCGCGGAATATATTCCGTTGATCGGTATAACCCATAACAGCGTCTACAATAACACAGCCAAATTGACCTTGTTTAATTAAATGACCGTAAATCAATTGTCTATATGTCAGATGACGTCTAGCGCTCTAGGTGGTATATTAGGATTAAGTAAATTGATTTACAACTTTGACCGTGTTCTACTAAAACTTCAAGAACCGTTAATTTTTCATCGATTATCTAGTTATTGCTATAATATGGCAATTAACAATCTTATAATCTACTTATATCTTACACTGTCCAAAGTCAAAAGTACTTAAATCCTAAACTATGTAATATTAAGCTTGCAAAAATTTTGTGTCAAAATCTAAACAATTTTGTGAAACATATTATATTCTTATAAATATTACCTTCTGAAAAAAATCAATCCCAAATCCCTATGCGAATAGTATCGCCGGTTGGAAATAACAAAAAAAACTCTACATACAATACTAAGAAATGATTCTAAATAGTCAGGATATTTTAAAATATTGTTACTTCGCATGACATTTACGTCGAATGGTATTAATAAAACTTAAAATTGTTTATTGTCATAGAATAAAGTACTACGACCTAAGTAACAACTGGAGTCGCACTTCTAGGTCATACGAGTACATGTACATAATATGTGTTAGGGTCTCCGCTCTTCCAATATTTACCTCAAACTAACTTAATTTATATTTAACGCAACAGTGTGTGTGTTATAAACTATATTACAGTCAAAATTGAGTACAAAATATGACTGCGCGGTTGTCCTTGACTTAGTGTTGTTGATTAATTATTAAATAAACATGTATTAAAACGTGAAGCATACAACGTTAACTTATTATATATTATATACCTAACTATATAAGTTATACGTAGTATATAACTATATACGTAATAATGAACTTATTAACTACAATAATAGTCTATACTAAATGTAGAACATTTTCTCTAACATCGAAGTAGTTAAGCGGAAGCGATACAATAGATACTAAATTGCCAACAAAGTATGTATATTAAACAATTAAAAGCTATGATACGTCTTGAAATTAATAATTTAGCAATAAACGCCGGATGCTGAAATGACACAAAATATATAAAAACCATTTCGTAACAAGACAAACGCATATAGAGACAGAATGCGGGATCGACACCCGCAGCGCGGTAACGCGACATGCCGCTGCGAAGTGCGAAAAAGCTTCTATGCTACATTATTATTCTAACCAAGTATTGGGGGACTTTAGAAGTTTTCCAGTATTAGTAGATTTGTTCGCATCCACGACTATTGAAGTTTTTTTTATTTATATTAGAAGCACAAAATTTATATTTTGTATGCTAAATTCGCTTCTTAGTAATTGTACTTTCTTATTAATGTTATGTTCCTTAATAATATCGAATTTAAGCGGTTATAAATGCCGCCATTTTGATACGGCACCTTAATTGCCTAGCACCGAACCAGCGCTCCCATTATTTGAATAGTTACAGTAAGTTCATTAGGGTATAGTTTCAGTTTGTTCAAATCGAGTAAGATTTCATAATATTATACGAGTTGCCACAATTGAGGGCGGAGAAGTTTATCGTATTTCAGTGAACTAATTTTATAATGGTTTTAGGTTGTAATTTTTCTTGTAGAATTAAAATGACTTAATCGTAGTTTTCCTTACTTAAATAAGTCGATTCATTGTTATCAGAGCTTCCGTTCTGAGGCTGTTACAATGCTTGAGATTGTTGTAACACGTGAGTTACTCAATCTGATAGTGTTTCTAGGTTAAAAATTTTTTATACGATTATTATACATATTATATATACAAGTACATCATATTCGTTGTATTTTGCTCAAAAATATTCTCTCATTTAAAGAATCACATGTAGTATTTTCATTTTGCGTTAATAATTAATAATGATAGCCATTGTTTTACCCATGTTTATTCAACCTTTTTACAACCGGAACTTTGGTTGAAGTACCTAAATCTTAGCTATATTTTAGATAAACGGTTCTGCAAAATTCATTGCTACCACCAAGATTTTTGTAAAAATATTCCCTATATTCAATGTCCCGGGGTGGTTTCCTATTCGTTAAGTAGTGCCACCCGTGGAGTCCGCCATGACGCCTTTGAACCCGATCACCTCATTAGTTCAACTGAGTTGTTCTAACTACGCACACGAACCACGCACTCTTCAGTCAGTTCGAAAACAGTCTCTGTATCGTACGCACACCCGATCGTACGTACGGAAAAAAATAATAAATACGCGTAACGCAAAAAGTCCAGGTGTCGACTATATTGTGCAAGCGATGGCGGTAACTTACGAGGACGCGACGTCGGTATCCTGCGGGCGGCCGTGGCCCTATTGATAACGCGTCGCGCGCGCATCTACCGACCATTTGTATGCAAATTCGTTTCGATTCAGGTGTAAATGATCAGTTTTACAAACGACGTTGCTGTGCATTGACTAACAATACGAGTTATTACAACATCTGAAAATGGTTAGAAGGCGCAAGGGTCAGGCAGCAAGCGAAGCTGACGTTCGATGTGATCAAACTTATGTCAGTCGTTCGAATGTTGCTGGATCGCGTTTGCGAGTGCGTCGCGGTTCTAGTTTGACAGATTTGGATAAGCTACGTTGTAACGGTTCCAGTGGAGGCGGGTCCATTGGTGATTTGATGAACATGTTCAGTGGTAGTGCCAATTCGGTCGGTAGCGACTCCTTGGTTGCTCGAACGGTGCCACTGGAGACAGTTCGTAGATATGTCCCTCCGGCGTCGACTCCGCCGCCGCATCCGCCCCCCTCTCCGCTCATTCATGTGTCCCGACCCGTTGGACCTCTCACTATGGCTCAAAGGACTTTGAGATTCAGTAGGCTGTTAAAATACCAACCATGTTCGTCCGATGTCGTCATTATGTTGGTAAGTAGGTTTTTTAATACTTTCTTTAGGAATAATCGTTAAGACGTCCGTTAAATTGGGTTTGGCACTCCATTAAAGACAACTTAGATGAAACTTTATCAATGTTATTACTCATTAAGCACAAAATGAACATTGCCACTTAAAGTAATGTTTTAATCTTTGATTGACACTGAACAGCCGTCAAGGGCACGTAATTACAGTTTGAAAGCGTGATAAAAATCGCACGTTTGATCCGTTATTATCTTCTTATCACAGGCACTACTTGCGCTATCAGACATGGTTAATTGTCTGTATGGAACCGTTATCCCACATAACTCAACGTTCGTGTAATACGTTGAAACTATGGCGCCAATTTCACGTAGGTTGTTCAAATTACCATTTCCAAGTCCGACAGAACAAAGCCTCTCCCTGAAACTCTGGAAACATAGAAAACACACTACGTTGTTGTTTCAGCGTTGAAATAATTATCTATTGTAGGAAACCAGCCCGGGGCTCATTAAGTTAACATATACAAAGAAAACCCTGAGACATCTTGTATAAAATTTGGTACATGTTAAATATCTTTTACGAGTACATCTTTTATTTTCCCAGTCATCCTCTAACTGAAGTAAATTGTATTTTCTAATATAATCGGTGGGAACCCCAAGCGGAAATTACTATCCGATATTGGCATCTACGTGACATGTATCTGTATATACGTACAAACCTCTTTGAAGCTGCTTTATATTTTTATATAGTATCTATGTATTTTATTGAGTGGATGAATGCTCTCCGGTCTTTACTTACTTTACTGGCTTACAATAAATCGGGACACACGGGACAGACTGAAATAAGATATTTTCCATATACAAATGGTGATCAGATTACTTTCGTTGTACGAAGCGCTTGCCGCTCTGGTGTTGCGGCAAAGCACAAACAATATGTCAGATTAAGTAACATCGGAATGGACTTACATTCGATGGATGTTTACTATTAAAACATTCCATACGCGATTCCGCGCATAAGAGAAAGCGTTAAGTATTTGACTACGGCAGATATGTGTTACTCGTAAAAAAGGAGCGTAGTTTTTTTTAACTTCCAGTGTTATTCTTAACCTTCTTATGGATTCTTAACCTTTAATTCGAGATATTTTTAATAAAATTATCGGACGGCATTGCTGTATTTTGGCTTTTTTATGTATTAGTATAGTAAAATACGGATATGATAAATCTTTATGGATATACAGGACTAAATAGTATGTCAATATATAAAGACAATAGACTATCGTCTATGGGCGAATAAATGATTGTTTTCATTGGTGTATTAGTGTTACTTATTACACTTTTAAAGGTTGGTCGTGACTATTAAACGTAGGTACATATAATATGTTTATCTATATACTCTATTAGTTTTTGTATCGGATAAACTCAAGTTTTTTTTTCGTTACCGCCCGACCAGTTTCGAACCTATCGTAGGGGGTCTCCACTGCGACCTCTTATTTAATTAGAAAAGAGTCATATTCTGTTAGAAAGGGTTAGGATAAAATTCAAGATAATAATAACATTAAAACTTGTCGAGCTATCTCAGTAATGTAACAAGTAAGTAGTGACTTAAGTTGGAACATAAATTAATAATGTAATCTGAATGTTAAAAATAAACATACATGCTTTCAAATGTGTTTTCCGTGATGATATTCGAAATTTACAAAAATAACAGAGCAACAACCATGAAAGTATAGAGTCAATATTAAGTAATATTATATGTAGGTATATCTATAGAACTAAATGGGCTAATGACAGCGATATGATTATCACAACTGCCAAATTGTTAAAAGCTTGCGATTCACGATGCGTCATACTTCGCTTAGAAAGAAATACATTACGCAATATAATGGTACATATACTTGTACATATAAAAATATAGATATATCTTATCGTTATTTAATTACGTCACACGTATATTTTCTGTTCATTTACATTTTCTTGACAGTTTAGTCCCTTTCCTGTCACTGTATAGACTATAAAAATGCAAAATAAAACAAACTGCGAAGTTCCGAAGAAGGCAACGCCTCGACGACCGCTTAACAAATATGTATCGATAAAACTTTTTATATATCTTGATCAGCATTAACAGTAATCTTGGTTCCTTCTCTACACAAAATGCATAGATGTAATTAAAATAGTAATTCTTTTAATAAACACAGTTTCATGTTGTCATTCAAAAACATACCGGCAGTTAATTATGCATAAATGTCACCCCTTTTTTCCATAGGGGTAAATAGAGACTAACTAATTTCACTAACTACTATCCGGACCGGTTACAACTGCATCTTCTACTTTCTTCAAAATCATCCTATTTTGATACCTAAAATTTTGAAAAATGTTCATCATTTTATAACATCAAGCGCGCTTAGCTGACAAACATGAAGTTTTGCGATGATAGATAACATTTCAAAAATTTAAGCACACATCTGAAAACGTTATGAAAATATCATGAACTCTATTTGTTTTCATTATAAACACACTGCTCGATTGTCAATGTCGTTTTAAAATGTAAATGTAATATGTTCTATCGGAGCCAATGCATAAGGAACTTTGTATGCATCAGACATTTCATGAATTTCCAGTGGATGTGCATACTTTTAATACAACAACCCATTTACATAGGAAATGGGGGAGCGCGTTACTGAAATGTAGATTGTTTCAGTTTCGTAAAATACATATAACGCCGCATTGTGTTGCAACTGGAAGCTTATTTTTGTTCTGCGGTATTTCGTTCAGTAATTCTTTTCAAAATATATCAAAATATCCACGGTAACGGTACAATAACATTGATACGTAATTAAGTACATTCTTGTAATTTGTACCTCATACATCATAATAATTGGTCTCTAATACAAATGTGACGGGCGACTCATTGGGGAAAAAATTGTTCTTAAGCAGTGCGAGGAGTCAAGGCTTAATAATGTTATTTCCTTACTACGGAACATAGGCATCTATTCCGTCTTTATTCATCTTAAAAAGATTTGGTCTTAAATAAGAATATTTTATTAAAAGGAATACCTAGATTTTATTCTAGCCGAGCCGTTCGTATGGAGGTATAAAGCCAGTGCAAGAAATAATTTTTATCAATGATTGGAGCTTTTAGGAAAGGTATAAGGCCTTTGGGATAAAAAGTTTTAAATTTAAACGAGGGTTCTCTGTATGTCCATGGATGTATGCTTATTCTAAATAATTTGTTAGAATGTCCTATTTAGACTTTGTCAAGACATTTTAAACGATCATAATCGTAAAATTGCTACCTAAGTAAAGGAAATTAAATTTGTGGCGAGACTTTAAATTTAGGTATAATATAAAGTTCTAAAGAAATGTTACAATAATCAGTAGAAAGTTAGATTTGTATAACCTTACGTATCTATATTTGTAATTCGATATAAATTCATAACGGATACCAGTAGAACAAGAAAATAATTTTCAATGTCTTATACTAAGGAAGACGAATTATGTAATTTATTTAACTTCTTCAATTGGTCGTTCATAATAATTATCGATATGAATGGTCAACCGAAGAAAATATATATGTTTTGACAATAATGTTAACTTTTGTGACGCGAGAATCAAGTACAATTTCGATATTCTCTTAGGAAAATGTTAGGATGAACTACAAAAAACATTGATATAATATTTTAGTATTTTTAATCACATTTGAAACTGATATTACAAAAGCTACAATTAATGGTATCTCCTCTTACGAATAATTAAATTATTTGTATGTATATTATTCAAGCATACTTCTTCATGAATTTCAGTAAGTACTTCAGTTTTGGCATTTCAATGTTATGAATGCATCTGTTGAAATCACCGATCACTTTAACGGAATGTGTCATCATTCGTGAGATGATGTCTTTGAGGCAAACGCTCAAATCCGATACTTCTTTAAATCCATGGATTGCTATTTCCGCCATCACGACCGGAAACGGTGAAGTTTCGTACAGGAACTGAAATGAAAGAAAATAATGAGATCAGAGAGAAAATGGCTACGACAAAAATGGAAATTTTTAAATTGGTTGCCTAGTTGGTCTAGTGGTCGCACGCGAGATTACTGATCGACAGCTTTTTCGTTTCATACCCGGGTGGGATCGCAATGGATTTTTCTAACTTCGATTTTCCAGTAAAAATTTCTAGTAGTGGAGATTGCATCAGTGCACGGAGTATGGCAATGGGCTGATCACCTATTCCATGATGGGCGTAAACTCTGCCTACCCCTTCGCGGTGTGCAAGCGTGATGTTAATTTTTGTTACTAATTTAAAGTTGCTTCGTATGTGCCGTACATTATATTTTTACAAAATTTTATATTTAGATGCTGAAGACATACAATTGATTCGTTCTCATACCTTTGAACATCAAAAGACGTGAGTGCCACGAAATTATAAAAAAAAAACTTTTATACACCGTTAATTGCCAATGCTCTTAATAACATAAGGTTACGCAATTGCTCTTAGTAACGTAGCATTTCCCTGAAGGAGTAAGAGTGTAGTACCTACTCCGACATTTCTCCAGTCATGTTTTACGTCCCACACAAATAGGGGGCGAGCTTATAATAAAGAAAAAAAATATATTTCTCAATACGTACAACAGTCCGTTCAAGATCCTGGCTCTCGTGGGAGCAGTTCCCGCCAACCTGCTGTTGCTTTTGACACTCGAACAACTTGGACGCGGAGTACTTTTTCAGATTTTCCAAGGTCTCGAAGTGTACTTGCAACTTTTCTGGAACAGGCCATCTCGAGTTAGAACTTTTCTTTTACGTTACACGTCTTCTGGGCTTTATAAAGTACAAGTCGTAAATCTTACGCTTGTTATTGGTGGCGAAATAAATATGTTTAGTAGGGATTTTAAAAAAAAATTGTGAAACATTTAGAATTTATAAGATAACCGATAGATAAAAAAACAATTTGAAGAATATTATTGTTGCAGCACAGCGTAACTATAGCTTTAATTATATTAATTATTAATTTCTATAACTTTGCAGCGATCTATATAATTATTTATAGCATGATTATTCAAAAACAATGACGACATTTTTCATACGGTTCAACAATATTTACATACTACACATTGAGAAGTTAATTTTTATTATTGTTTTATAATACTTAACGTATAAATGTAAGTAAACATATTAAACACATGTATTAATGTAATTTTTTTTTGCGTTAGCATTTTGAAACTTTGTTTTATTATTACGTGAAATATATACATATAGAGTTAACTTACAAGACACGTCCAGCGTATGAGTGCTTGTCAAGCGCAAGCGGGGTTCTATTATTATATAAACAAAACACTGTTTTAGGCATAACTTGTATTGCACAATGGAGGCACCGGTAACTAAACAAGGAAGACGGACCCAAAATAAAATGAGTCGGTCTGTAGGTTAACAATGAGGTGGCCGGAAGTCCGTAAACAACCTAAATGCAGTGTAAACAAAATTGTTTATGTTATGTAATTGTTCAAAAATCACTAAATTATCTAATAACATTATCATATTATCTTGAATATTTGCTAGAAATAGAACTTCAAACTGGACCGATTATAGATTTTTTTTTGTTTTATATAATAAATGCAATACCTCATTCTTATTTCTCATTTAGTCAAATCCGCAACTTTTTTATTACAGTGATTTTTCTTGATAAGTGTGAATGGAATAATTTTGACAGCTAATAGATAGATAATAGATAGATAATAGATAGCTAATAGACAGCTAATAGATACACACTTTAATGTAAAGTTGTGTATATCTTTTGTGTATTTAGGTTACGCTTATGTATGTTAAGCAAACTATACCGACATTTCATTAGGATAGTATAAAGATATATCTTGGAAAGCATTTAGTACATTCACAAAGTCCAAAAATCTGATACAATCACTTTATGATAAATAGCGCTGGTAGCATTTTTTATTTATGCCTGCCACTATTTTGTATCGAAATGTTCGTTTGGTAGATTATATTGATATATACCTGGCAACCTCTGCACTCTCTGGTATCCGAGAGCTAAACATAGTGTGACATTTTCGTCCGCTAACTGCAAATTTTCTCCGAGAAGCTTCACGATACTCTCCTTGCAGTACGTTCCGTTGCGTGGCTTCCGGTCGTGAATTATTACCTGCAAATATTTCATAGGATTTCGATTGTATAGCCGGGTTTACATATGACTGTAAATTTCTGTCCATTTTATCCTGAGGGAATGTCAATTTTATCGTGAAGGAATTCTGAATCTGTTTAAAAGATGTTTGTTAAAATTATTATCATTTGAATCGAAAATAGAAATTTGTTCTCTGTGGAAGTAACAGATTAATATTTTTTTTATGACGCTAACAGCTTAATGTAGCTTATGGACATTTAGATTCAATTTCAACTGAGACTATCATCCTAAAATTGGATGTATATTCACACCCTACAGGCGGAAATAGAAACATTTTATGACTTAGAATATCAAATTATCATAGCTATCAACCCGAAATACGTAAATCCCATAACTGCCGTGTTGGTAAATATAGGAGTATAAGTGTTAACACCACAGTTGAATATTTTGTAGAATGTAGAAAAAAATACAGCGTTAGATTTGAAATATTTCATTATTTAGACCCATTTTTAACGATAATGGTTATGAAACCGTATTTTGAAAGCAATTTCTTTAACAACAGTGAATAAATTAAGATATGGTGCATACCTGAAAGTAGAGTGATATCTGTTCAAGGTAAACAGTCATGTAGTTGATTGCCTTGTCCGCTTCGTTTTTCATGAGTAGTTTTATTTGGGACACCAGTGTGTCCATGTCTTCGTGGGACTTCTGCGTCCGGACTTGAATGTCGGCAATCAGCGCCCGGTATCCGTTTATTAGGTTATCTTGGAAATCCGTCGTCTGAAAAAGGATACAGTGTAAAATAGGTAGGTACAAGGTACATACATGGTAGTGTGTGGTGTTGTGATTGGTCGGAAATAGTTTTGTTGGGGATTCTTTCCTCGTTTTTTTTAAATTTTTGATTCATTTACTTAATCAATGGTACAATTATCATCAGCCCCTTATTCGTTTCATTATTAACAGGATCTTCTCGGCGATTTAAGGTTTAGTCTGCCTCTGTAACAGGTAGCCAGTAGTGTTAATTTGTTATTGGATACAGTAAAAGCTTCCTTACGACATTTTGCTTTGCTTTTAAGGAACAAGATTTTCAATGTGATTTGAAGCAGATCAAATTTATTGCTATGGAAACAGTTATGCCTTTACTAAACTTTATAACTTAGCTAGAAAGGGAGACAACGAATCTGATTTAGAGGAAAAGAAATTTGTTGCCCTATTAGTATGACACGCAAAATATCAACACGGCGGTTTAGTGTGTAAAGAATACTGAGTACTTATCGATTAGGCGTATGTTTAAATTTTCATTCGATTTCATCTACTATCTCAGTGTTGAATTATCTATGCCCGTGTCGATGGCGCTTATCACAGATAACAATACCCGTATAACCCTTACCCATATTAGAATATTTATTGCTTTTCTTCATTCTTTATCGAAATATTGAAACTTTTTCTGGCATTCCTTTGCTCGGAATGTTGCACGATCCTCACGATCTCTCCTCTCATGTATCGAATTTAATCCACCATATAATACGTATACAGGAATATCTGCTTTTTATATATATCCCTTACTATCGTATTATTATATCTACCGTAAAGCGATTCCCGGTAGATAAATGAATACAACTTGTTCCAAATAAAACAACTCATAAAATGTAGGTGTACTAAGATACCAAAAAGTTTACAAGTGGGGGAAATAGAACCAGTTCTTGAGGAATAGAGGGTGAAAAAAATATATAGTGGAAGAGTCCCTAGCTATAAGTCTTAGCTGTGAATGTAACCGCAGTTATAAAAATCATGTTTAAAAAATGTCTCTATTGTATTATGTAGAGTATCTAGAACAAGTGTCTTCTGTAGTATAGACTTATAGAGCAAAGACGGTCAAAGATTGCTGACCTTAAAAGTTGACGTTAAAAGATTGCTACTATTGGTTGTATTTTGAAAGTTGATCCTACAAATTCATTTGTCAAGTTCTATTTAATGAATGAGAATAATTACTGCTCTATTAAAATACAGATTCAGAGTCTATTAGATTCAGAGTATATTTCAGGTCATCGTACGGTGTATATTTTTGCGAATGTATGTTGTTAGATATTTGTTGATATTTATAAATTATTTATAACCGGGTTTTGTGACCGGTGAAAGAAAATAATTGTTTTTTAAATTCAGACACTTATCAGTAGTTCGTATTGACGTAAGGCTAAATAGTGCGATATATGTAGGTAAATAGTGTGATACTTGTAGGTGATAATAGCAGAGTAAATCGTATTATTTTTATTGAAATAACTCTAGCGCGCTACGAGTAGCTACAACAAGTTATAAGAAGGAAATCAGTTTGAAACAATTAGAGGAAGTTTTTATTTGGAGCTGTAGTAAAAAGCATAAACATCGCGCTCTTAATAATTGTGGCTTAAACAAGTAATAGTATTGCTTATATTTAAAATGTACAGTTAAGAGTGAAGGTCGACGAGCAATCGGCCAGTTTGTTAAGTTAAAGAGATCAAGTAAAATCTGCAAGTATCGGAATGTTACAATTCATAATACACACCTGCAAAGTGACGACGATGAAGAAAGCGCACAGAACGACAAACGTATCGCGATTCATTGCCAACTGTTTACACACTTCACATATCAACTAACACATAACATTTCAACAATTGTTCCGTAAATGCTTTATAGATTGAATGGCAAACAATCCTTCGTACCACGAAATGAAAAAAAAGATTTTTTTTTTTTCACGAGTACCAATATTTTTGAATTAACACCCAGCCAGTTTGATTATACTAGCATTTGTTAATAAATAATAGTCTTAAATAGCTAGGTAACTATTCTAAAAATTAACTTGACTATAAATTTGTCACTGAATATACTTCTATTCGTGTTAACCGCATTGGAATCGTTCGCGAACTGATTGTTTCCTAGTTGCGTCTTGTTTGGTCTTCCGGTCCTGATTGTCAATTGTTATGATTACACTCCGGACCACGATTACTCGGTCAACTGCCGCGGTTTATATTTATCGATGAATTTTATTGTTGCTAGATGAACTCATTAAATCTCCGACGGAATGTAAATACTGATGTCATTACATACATTAGCGTGGCTTGCAATTGCTTAGTTCTAATTGTGTTTTGAAATATAGACTGTTATATTTTGAGTTTAGACAGTAAATAATCTGGTATCATCTGCATCATTTTGAATTTGGATCTGTCCGTGTTTTGCCTCGGCGAGTAGTCATTTGTTATTAGTGATATGAACTAAAACGACACATACATCTTTTTTGAAACAGGCATACTTAGGTAGGTACTTACTATTTGTCATATTTGTACAATTTTTGTAAAACCTTAAATAAGTGTAAAATTTCTTATTACAGTGAACTTATTGTGTTTATGATTTTATAGACTTCTTTTAACAAACAGTTCTTTTCAGAACTAATTTCTATAGTCATTAGGACTGTTTGGTTCGTGTTTCTATGCAACACGCCAGGGCTCCTACAACGGCGTAAAATTCGAGTTGTGTTTATTATTTTTTTCTATAGCAATATATTGAAATATTAGCTGCAGAATTATACAATGTGTATAGAAATATTGTGCAAATAAAACAGTTATTTATCGTATATAATGTACGTTTAAATGTATTATACAACGCCATCTGGTTTGTTTTACTTGAACTATTTTAACAGAGTATGTTTAACACGAGCAGAAGTTTTGCGCAAAAACATATATGAAAAGTAGATGGAGCTACGAGTTACGTGTAAGTTAATGGTAAAAATATTACATTTTCTTTTGGTGCCTGGGTTTCGTGAAAATTTATAAATATTTATCCTCCACTAATTACAAAATTGTCTTTCCACTTAACATTATAAAAATGTTCAGTAAAGAGTTTAATGTTATTATTTAACTTGCCTTGTACAAGAAATCGTTCAAATCGTGCAATTACATTTTTAACTACTTCAGTTTAACTGGTTGAGCTGAACCTAAACTTGTGAATAATTCATTTTTTTCGGTACATGAGTTTATGTGTGCCTTTTTTTTATAAAAAACATTGTGGAGAAACATAAGATCTATACGTTTTTTAATGATGGTTTCTTTTATAGTTTTAGCCACTGACATTTAACATATCATTTTGTAAAGCAAGAGGTGCAAGCCAGGGTTTGGATTCAAAACACACGAAGTCCGGAGGCTGAATTCTAAAGTAGGTATTAGATTATCATCATTTTGATGTTGACTACAGCCTACAAAAATCTCTTAACACCTCCAAATATAACTGAAATTTAACAAGTTTCCAAAAGGGTCGTATTTTTTTAAACAAGAAGTGGGATGCATTCCTCGTCAACATATTTTATTTGTGAATATTTCTTCTGTACTTACATATGCAAGCAACGCATTTTTTAACAATTTAATATTTTAATTCTAGATTTTTGACTTACGTACATAAGTTTAAGTCTATTTTCCATACGGGTAGATAACATAATAACAATTTTAACATACTTTCCCTTCTATCCACTTGAAAGTCTTCTTATACAATAATGAATAATATTTTATACCGGCTGTCTTGTTGGCAGAGTGGTTGCAAGCGTGACTGCTGATCGGGAGATCCTGGGTTCAAATCCCGGGTCGGGTGTTATTGGATTTTTATAATTTAGAATTTCTAGTACTGGTTCGGAGTCTGGATTTGTGTCTGGTGTATGGCAAGAGGCTCACCATCTATTCCGTGGAATGTACATGTAATTGGTGAAACGTGGGATTGTACTACACTCTTCTGCCTACCCTTCGGGGATTATATGCGTGCTGATGTTATATTTTAAAACTGAAGCAATTAGTATTTAGAATATCTCAATAGGCAGCCTGTGTAAAACCGCGGAAACGCCTTTTGTAATTTCAGCTGATGTTAAAATAAATCGCTATCATTTGTGGGGTAAAACGCCCTTCTTATGGCAATGCGTAGAACTATTTATGCTATTCGTACATATACAGATCGTTTTATACATTTATACAAAGTTAGGCCATTAAGTTTCATACCGTATTTTGGATTGGTATATAGGCATACCATGTTTATATAAAACATAGGTAAAATTACTTATTACATTTTAATGCAGAGACACCTATGGGTAATAAAAAAGTACAATTATTGCCAGATTATACCATTTCACCAGTTGCGTACCTACTGAATATAACGAAAGACAAACTGATAGGTAATTATGTGTAATATATCATGACAAAACCACTTTTCTCATTAACGACCGCTATTTGCAATTCACACTATTTCACAGCAACGAAACAATTTTGACAGCACACGTACGGGTGCGCAACGAAAAACCGCACATCAGTTGAAATTTAATAACGGAACAGGTGTGCGATGATTCGATGCATTCTGCACGCGTTCGGATACACGAGGTGAATATTTGGGCAATTGTGTGTCAATCGTTCAATTAGCAGAGTGTTGGACGAACATACAGATGCTGAAAAGGTGTTAACGTTTAAAGTTTTGTAGTTTAAATTCAAGTAAATAATGCTTAGCAACTCGGAGGTAATTTTTTAAACAAATATCGAATGCCTTGGATTCTGACCATTTCGTCTTGCGTTTTTTCATCTCAAGGATATGTACATGTAGGTCCTACGCCTACATCCTTCATGCAAATACATTTAGATAAAAATCTAATAAAACGTTATGTAATACCTACATGAAGGAATGAGATTCAACAATTACCGTAAAAGTTTTTGAACAACAGTTTGTAGAAGACGCATCTTATCATTTTCCCGCTCAAACACGACTTGATGACGTAATTCGATACCTATCATAATGTGTCACAGCTAAATGGCCACCGGGTGTGAACAAAATACTTAACTTTCTATGAAGTTATTCACAACATTTAAGGAAGTATTTTAAGGAACGATTACGACGTGTTTTCCTGTTAGGATTTTTTATTTTACAGCAAAACTGCATTGTGCCTGGTGCTTGTTTAAATTAGCTGCCGTAACTACATACTAGAGGATTTGATCTGGTGCTGAGATCCGATAATCGAGTACTACATAGAATGAATCATGTATGTTTATGATACACAGCGACAGTCTAAATACTGTTTTAGATTTCTACCTTTCATTTTGAGCACTTTCTGCTCCTGGTGTCCTAGTCGGCACCTTTAAATTCACAAGGTTGTGTGCGTTGTTACTTTATATATCTCTCTCTTTGAAGAAAAAGGAGAATATAATAGGACTTATACCTAGACATTTTAGACTTCTTTATTATGTTTCCTAAGATTTGTAAATTACCATAATCGGCGCTACGTCTTTTAAAATTCTTTTTATATCTGAAAATCCATTTCTAGCATTAGAATAGTAAAGGTTTGATGACGGTGAATATGTCGATAATGAGAACAGTGATGATGATAAATATGTGTTTCTGTATCTGTAGACACCTTCAGAACGTCATGTCTAAAGTACATCTAAAGTTGTTGATGATCTTGGTAACGTTGATGATGAGAACGATAATGATGATAAACGTGTGTTGCTGTTTCTGGAGACGATAGTGATCGTTGTGTCTAAGGTTCATCTTAAATGGTCGATAACGCCGATTACATCGATGATGGCAGTGTTCATGATGATGAACATGTGATTGTTATTTGATTACGCCGTTTTAACGTTACGTCTAAAGTTCATGTTAAGGTGATTGTACATCGAAGTCTGAAAATGTTTGTTATTGTTTAACCTCATAAGACTTTGGACGTCTAAGGCTTCGTATGATCAATATTTTCTTTCCATGTATCTTATGCACGTCATAGAATGCTATCAAATTAATTGCAAAACGGAAATTAAAGGCACTAACTCTTAATCGAATGGATGACGGGCGACTTGTTGGTTCTTTTATGAAGGTGAATTTCATTAAAGTTAATTGCATCAGTATTTTTTAAATGGCCTTTGATGACATTTAATACAGCAAAAATTGTGCCTTTTACTCCTGACTCCCAATCCCACGTTCTTCATCCTTCTAGTTACGCTAACCCTTTTTAATGTAACTTTTGTTTGTATGATACATGGAGTGCATACATATAGGTATTCAAATTAGCATAATATTATCACACCTGGTTTCCCCGAAGGGGTAGGCAGGAGAGTAAAATATACTCCCAAAGTTCACACGTTATGTTCATATGCACATCCCAACTTGGGGTGGAGGATGAGCCTATTGCCATACACCGGGCACGATTTGTGACTCCAGCCTCCGTGCCGCTATTAGGAATGTCAAGTTCGAACAAATTTATAATATACTGTCCGATCAGGAGATTAGACCCAGGACACCTCGATCGGCAGTCACGCTTGCAACCATCCTACAAATGAGGCAGGTATTAAATTCAACTTTTGAATAAAAGTGTGAGCAAAAAATATTATTCAATTTAAATTCATTGCTCTTCATTGGTAACGCCCGAACAGCTCGAGGGCGATCGCGGGTCTCGTGTGTTGCGAATCACACGAGTGAGCGCGTGGTGCAGGCGGGTGTGACATAAACACGTGCGATTTCCGCATTGTAATATTATGTTTTGCTCGCGAATGTACTTTAGTTTTGAACAAATACAGTAAATAATGGAAATTATTTGATATTCTACTGTCTATGTTTACTTCGCAAGGGATCTGGCGTGACGATACATTAACAATAATAATATTCAGTTTTTAAAAGCAAAGGGGTTATTTAAAAAGAAAGTCGTCCCGTCTTGTTTATTAATGCTTTTTGGGTACGAAATTATGTATTCACAGGAATGTGAAACATTTATTTTTACTTTCACGTTTATAGGCACTGTTAGGCATTAATAATACTAATTATTATCTATTTTGTTAACCGTAAATGAATTTAAAATATTTACATGTCTTTGTTTACTTAATCCCAAGCTAAAATAGCTTAAATAAAATCAACCAGACGTTAATCTTTTAAAATATCCGTTGAACTTTACAGAAGTACTAAGAGGTATAAGAGTTTGAGGTATCCGATTCAATTGTGCAATGGAATGCTCTCAAGCGTATGGAATTATACGGATGAGAGCGCGCAACGCAACCGGCTGATACTGTAATATGCTCACCTGTGTATGCGCGCACATACAGCGTGTAGTTTTTTTTCTCAAATAATATTTAATATTTTTTGTAGTGTTTAATACTTCCAGACTATTATCATCCTTTGATATTATTTAAGTTATAGATGTGTACATGGAGTATTGGTTGTAAAATGTTAATGTAAAGTTTACCATGTTTTCATACTTATTATAATATGATTGCTAATAATTACTATTTCATCGAATAATAAATTTTATATAATTTTGATATTCTCTTCTATGTGTCTGTAAACTGCACTTTTGAAGATACGCTTCTGACGAAAGTTGTCAGATTGTATTTATGTGTTTACTACCAACATTAAAAAGAATTTCGATGCAGCTCACATCAAAGAAATATTTGTTATATACTTTATCTCATCAATTATTATTTTCATATAATCATCGCACAACATTGTAATGGTTTTACGAAGTAGGCAGTGGTCACCAAGTGCAGAATATCTCGGTCATTATAGACCTGACAAGCTTCTTGTAATTTCATCACACTCTTCGTAAATATACGCCGGATATATATTGAAGCGGAGTTCCGCATTCAAAAAAATGTTGGGTACGAGTCTCCTTTCACAAAGAAAAAGGTTAAACCATCTACCACTCTGACAAAGTTTGCATTAACAAATAACCCAACATTGCTTTCCCGACCCGGGGAACGAACTCAGGACTTCTCTGATCAGCAGTTGCTCTTGCGACTTCACTAATGAGGCAAAGTAATCAATAAGACCATACATTGAAATAACAAAACGAAACATTACAGTGTTCGTTGACTTAGTATACAGTTGTCTTACTTGGAACTGGAGGCAATGGGGCGAGTAACTTAAATTGAGTTTGGTTACATTTGCTGCTGGGTTTCTGACCAACTTTATTATTAGCATGTGACAATTTACTGCCGATTCAGAAAGGAATATAGCGTTGTTTGCAATGGTAGCGTAGTGATTCCGAATATAACTCCGTCCAGTTCCTGGTATGCTCTACATTTCTTTATTTTCTTAAAAAAACATGCTTTTTTACATTCATATATTACTTAGTGTGATGGTAAAGGAAATATATTGAAGAAACCTGCGCATATTATAGCTATAAACTTTCTATAGCACTTAAAGCGTGTCATTCGTCACCTGGCAGCAGCTTTCGGTATTTATCTTCTCAGTTTAAGAAAGGAATTTTATCCAGCAGCGAAACATAAATAAATGCCTCGTTGGTCGAGTGGTTGCAAGCGCGACTGCCGATCGGGAGGTCCTAGGTTCAAATCCCGGGTCGGGTGTTATTAGATTTTTCTAATTTAGAATTTCTAGTAGTTACTCGGATTCTGGAATTGTGTCCGGTCTATGGCAATAGGCCCACCACCATAGGACTTTAACGTAACTGGTGAAACGTGGGAGTGTACCTACTTCACTACTCTGCCCACCTCTTCGATGATTACAGGCGTGATGTTACGTTGATGTTATGGAACATGAAAAGAGTTGATAATCGTTTACGTATTTGGTGGTGATAAAGTTTTCATTTTCCATGTACATTTCGAATGTATATGCAGAAAATTAAAAGCGATTGGACAGTTTCCAATGTCGCAGAGCCGTCGCAGCAGAAATTTCATATGCAAAGCAGCAAATTGCGGCGCCGTTTGATCTTACATCAAGTTGTGCTCCAACTTGAAATCTTGTAGATGAGCTGAACTTGTATTTTCGAAACGTTAGCAACTTTTGTAAATATTGGACACCACTCTGTTAAGAGTGTATCGGCTTGGTTTTTAAATGTACATATAATATGATTGTTTCTATTTTCACAAATTATTTAGCCAAGAAGGTATTGAAGTAGAAAAGCTGTGTTTTGAAGTGTTTTCATTCCCTGCTTTGTTTTTTACCAGTTAACAGAGTTTTGCCGCCCCGTTTATTGTTTTACTGTTAGACTCACATTATTTTACAACGCGTTGATATGCGTTGAAAGTATACTTATTCCTAGACTTAAAATATAGACATGTCCTTAGTCTATGATTATAACCAAGCAATGCTAAGAAGTTTTCTCTCTCTACCGTGTCTCATGTTTACATTTAGCGTAACATTATTCTGAGGTTAATCTCAAATACAATTATAATTCACTAAAGTTAAAGCCCACTGAGGAATCGAACCAGACAATTGTGAAGACAGGCAGCTAAACCACCACGCTAAGTCTTTGTGATATTTTGAAGTGTTATTTATATTATTAATCAATGTACACACGGCTTCACTGAGACATTATGCTTTATATTTAAACGAGCCTGTCCACGAACAAATAATACCGAACTAACCCTGACGCAGTCAACACGGTTTCACCATTCTCTCGTGGATGTTCCGCACATATGTACATATATAATACAACTGTTTACTTTGTTCTGTCGCGGATATTTCGGTGGCATACAGAATAAATGTGTAGAAATTTGGGAATTTGGGAAGGATTATTACACGTATACCTAATAGTAGTTCACCTTGATTTTTAGTGGTCCTCAAAACATGATTTATGATTGATATGTTAAACAGAAGTGATCGGTTGTCCCCGTGACGTCATAAAAATAAAAAACGACTCTTTTAACATTCCACCGTTGGAGCCCAGGTCCCCTTTGAGAATGAGAGAGTTATGGCCATTGGCCAGCGTGGCTGACGCTGGCCGAGTGCGGGATGATATACAAAAACCATTATGTAAAAAGGAAATCTATTTAAAAGTAGAACATTGGTCGTGTTGAGCATTGCTTACATAAGTAAAATGCATGTCCATGTGCCATTTGTTTAATATAACGCAGTGATTACACATTTTATTACGTAGCAAATGCTGCGGTCATTAGACGAGTGGCAGTTCGTTTTAAGCGTTTGCATTCTTCCATAAATATATGAAGCGTTTAGTTTTTTTCCTTTCATTGGATAGTATTTCATGAATGTAGTTTAGTCTTCAGATTAATTAATATTCTTGTAAAAATGTAGTACAGGTAACTGCAGCTGATGATGTTGTACTTTTCCTTTCATATTTTACATAAAGGAAAAGTATATTGTTCTCTTTTCATACTTTGATTTTTTCTGAACTTAAGTTACCAATCGCTTATCTAATAGGCCATTTTTATGTTTTAACATGTTTTCATGTACCTACCTATGCTTTATTCTACGGGTATGCAAATAAAGAAAATAAATATGGAGATTTAGAATTTTATTAATTTGGCTAAGAAAAGCGTTTGGAATGGATAGTAAATTTACTAAAAATCCAATCCAAAATAGTCTGCTATGGTAACTTACACTTCATCATTATGGTACTAAATATCTTCACGCGAAGTCCCTCATGGTGTGAACAGAGGATATTGAGTGTCAAAGTTTACCCTTACAGGTATGAAACTTCTGCGTTTATCATGTCTTCATATCCGCACTCATTATTGTGATATGTTAACCTTATTATATTAGGTCGCCGGTTATGAAAGGAGCATGTAGATGTCGGGCGTTTTTCTTGCTTAGATAAGTTACGAGTATTGGAAAAGTATCAGCGGGTACGTTACCCTCAGATTGAAGTATTGGTTGATAATTATGATAACGTCAAAAGCCTAAAAATGTGACAAAATCTATGTATGTATGTCTTCACAGATCAACGAATAAGACCAAAAGTTATGTCATATTTGTTATTAAGAATAGACGTGTAGTATCCCATATGATAATTTTTTTTTATATAATCACGCTAGTTCCCTTGCGGAGTAGACAGAGAGCAATATCAAATATTTCTTTCCTTACAGACCTGAGGTACTCATTCTACATTAATCACTGTCTTCACGCCGGTTTTGGAGACTGCCTACTCGACCATTACTCAGTATTTGACCCATATGACTAGAGCTGAATTGTCTTATATATTTGTAAATGTATTTAATACCCTCCAAAATAGAACACGGATAAAATAATTCGCAATATCTGTAAAGTATTCTGAATTAAAGTCATTTTCATTCGTATTTTACTTGTCGGTGCTAATTTGTTATGAAAGTAATCCTTCGCAGAAACTTGATTAAAATTTAGTTTTCATTGAAATAATTATATCATAAAACATAATAATAAGTATATTAACTCTAGTTAAATTCAAATTCCCTTCATTGCTAATATAAATGTAATTAAGATTAATTAAATTTCTGTGACTCGTACCAAAAATTTCTACTATCGAGTAGGGACAGAATCAGCTTTCAAAAGTGAACACCCAGGACTAATGAAGACATGAATTATATAGAGAACAAAATAACACGATAGATGTTCCATGCTTTGAAATTATAAACTAAACATTGAGCGAGCACGCTTTAATGTTCATTTCTAACAAGGCCTCAGTCTATTCCTTTGAGATAGTCCTCCCAAAGGCTTTTGTTGAATTAATTAATGTAACCCAGCAATTCGACGGGCGAACGATCAGTTTTCAAAGCCGTTCCCCAAATACTGGACTAAACTTATTCCCAGACACCTCTTTGGACTTTCAAAATGATTAGGTCACTTGAAGTATCGTGTCAATTAAAAATCTACCAACGTTAATTATGTTACAGGTCAGTTTATCGATAATGTGTCCTTTCAAATATAGGAACTTCTTAAAATGTTTTCGGTTTTAGAAATAACACCTGTAAAAGTGTGAATTGTATATCGTTTGAAGTAATTGAATCAAAAAGTTAGTTACATAAAGATGTTGTTACTTAAGTTTGTCAAATACAACTTAATATGCTGTGTTCAACAGAGAAAATTTCGTGAGTTGTTTGTTAGCGTGGAACAAGAACATACTCGTAAATAATAATACTAAATAAAAAAATAATAATGTTTCAATTACATTTGACTTCATAAAGGTATAACTTATTGTTTATACTCAAGACGTTTTAAAAGTTACTTCATTTTCACACGGCTTAATGATTTATGCCCGGCGTATGAACATAGGCAGGAAAGTTATCTTTTTTATGTAACCAATAATAAAATGCCAGTTCATGAACAAAAATACTTTGGCGACGTAACTGACCTTCAAATAACTCGCAAGTCTGAAACGCAGTAGTCGTGGTTTCACACTTTATTTACTAGGCAATCAGGTCAGGATTATAGGGAAAATATTTCTTATATTGCACCGTACAAAGATAATCGGAATATTTTAAACTACTTTATATTCGTCTGAGCTTCAGTTCAGAACCCCCATTGTGATGTCAGTCTTTTGTATATTTACAGCGTATTTGACTTTCACACTATCCGCGCTCTCGCGAAGTCGATTGAAACTTTTGCATTTTCCATCTAACAGCTTACTAATACTCTCTTCTTCGTTCTTCTTGTGCAACTTTGCACTCTTTCCAAGTTTTTCGTATATGAAATAGCAACATTATAAGTTTCCCGACTAGACTCGTATCTTGCATACTAATGTGTACGTATAGAAATGTTCGACCTGGAGTGAGAAATTTAGCTTTATTTTAATCTTGTTTTGTTGACGGTTTTTAGTAACGTATACCTTGTTATGTATAAGGGTATAATAGTTGATGTAAATATCCGTGGGCCTTAGGATATTTTCAGTATGTAATATCAGCTGGATCAGTCATACTCGTCTAGTACCTACGCGTTTTTATATTTTAACGTATGGTAAATCATCATTCTTGAGTTGAGCAAAATCGGCTTTCTTATTTTGCTACAAGAAAGTCTTAATATTAGCACATACATCAAGTTAGTTGGAAGAAAGTACGTAAAATATACATGCTCTGTTTAGCTTACATATTGAAAACATTGTATCAAATATATTCGTAGTTTATATTTCGTTCAAAGTTCGTATAGTTCAAAGACGTGCCTTCAGAAGTTCACCGTGACTCATGACTACACTTTATTCGGAATTCCCGTCGCTAAGCTCTTAATATTATAATGACGGAAAAATAGCAGTCGAAAAGGTTTTTTTTATACAGAAGTAAGCTCGTAAGCTCAACGTTCGATAGGAACTTTTTCTTTATGTAGAAACAGGTTCGGTAGTATACAGAATAAACAAAGCGTATATATTACTAATTATTACATTTATTTCATAATAATATTGTTTAGCTTCGCTTCATAAATTTCAATATTTAATTTAAATGGAATGACTGAAATATATAGATAAATATTTAATATGCAAAATATTAATTTGCATTCGACTGGCTTACACTGAAATGTTTCCCTATAATATTCTGATTCATGATGAACAAATTGAAATGAAAGATTTACGAGAAATGTAGCTCGTGTTAAAATTGATTCGACTTACCATTTTAAATAACATTCCGAACATTTCGACTTTTTAGGAATTTCGTTTTTGTATTTTGTACCGTTCGAAACGGATTTAATATTTAAATTGCAAATGGAGATTATAAAATGTCAAATAGCAAGTACATCGATACGTCAAAACGAACCCCTTTTGTTAAAACACTCATTATGTCTACTAAAAGTGGATGAAGGGAAACTGTGACCCTGGATTTGCGTGTGAGGTAACGAGGTCAACAGTTTCGAATGACTTTTTTTGTATAGAGACCACTTTGCCGTAGCGTACGCTATCGGTTGAAAGAAAAAGTATCGTGTGTTACGGGTTCAAAGGGGATAAACTTTTTATATTTCATTTAATAACAATCAGGCCGTTTTTGTACGTACACACACACACCTGAACACACAATTTGAACTTCAATATTGATGAGGGTACACCGTGACCTCGATCGCCGTGAGACGCAACGAGGTCAACAAATTCCAATGATTTTGTTGTGCCGATCCCGTTTTCGGGTTATCATATTGTAGGTACATTGTAAATCTCCTTCCGCATTTTATAGACGTAGTTATAACTGGTAGAGTTAGCTAATGTATGTCAATATTGGGTCGAATATGTACTTTGGGGTCCGCTGAATCGGAAATTGTGAGATCGATTCTTACCTAGGAGAAATATTTGTGTGATAAGCAGAAGTATTGACATTTATTTTGTCTGGATGTAAAATTACCTACGTGTGGAAGTATTTAGAATATAACCTCTGCCTAGCTTTGGATCCAATTGTCGTGCTATATTGGGGACAATATTTTCAAAACGATCTCCACGACTGAAACCGCAACGTCTGTTTTTTAAATATTTATATGTACCTATTTAACATACTTTTCACCGATACGAGTATGCCTTCTTAGTAGCAAAATTACCTATCGACGTGTTACTTTCACGGGCAAATCCGGCACATTCTTGAATTTATTTTGTTTATTAATAATGACAGCTTACATTTAGGAGACTAGGTTTGTCAGCCCGGTGTCACATTATTAAATGTATCCTGTAGGATTGTCACAGGTAAAATAATTACGTCTTATCCCTCTGATACCTGGCTGGTCGGTTGGTTCATTCTCAGCCAGTAGACTACAGTAGTACAACTACATGGACCATTTCATTTTAATATTAACTTGCGAGCTAAGGTATGTGTATTTTAATTCAAATTAATGTTCTCTTTGCCACTTTGTAACTAAATTTCGCTTCCATCTCCTCCCGGGAAAAAGTATCAAAGCGCGCGAAGACGAAAGGTTTTTTTTAACCCGATTAAGAGAGACGTTGGTAATGTAATTTCGCTTTTGCGAGCTTCTTTTGCGCCATGAAGTAAGCACTTAAAGCGTGTGCTCGAGCTAAATTGTATAAGAGCCATTTAATCTATCCGCTGGCGAATGAGCCATCAGTGATAAAGGCTTTCAACTTACAATAGAACACTATTTGAGCTTTAATGGCGTTCACGTGGAACAATGGCCGGCTACTTTCTCGAACAATAAATATGTACTTGTATATAGGTACCTAGGTAGAGAGTACCGAGTGCCAAATATCAATTTAGTACATGCCAATATATTTAGTTTGTAACAGTATTTTAATAGAATTTAATTACTTGTCGGATATAAATGAGATTTTCGATTGTAACATTAGCCCATGGTCATGTTATCGTAAAGTGTGATTTGTTTGGGTCATTTTTATATTTTGTAGCATTATTGATTGATACCTGTATGCATATTCTGGAATATTCTATTTAGAATATTTTCCGGCTGTAACTGTTATGAAATACTGTACCTATTTTGTTTTGCAATTTATTGACAGTAATTGACAGTGATTTTGATGTAACATAATAACTAGTACACAACTGGGTCGCTCGATCAAAGGAAGTTTCCCTTAACGCGGTTACGTTAGGGATGAGATAGTGCCGGGTGTTCCTAACTCGATTTCATTCATGTTGAACTTGCAACTATGTTAGGTAGACTATGTACATATAGTGCACAGTGATGTTATAATCGTGCAACACTTCAAATTTCCGGCAATTCCAGTGTTTGTTCATGTTGGAAATTTCCATTCTGTTGTTCACTGGAAACATAACAGTACACGTGTATTTAAGGAATATTATTTCGTGTAAAATATGTGTGTGCGCTACGTTTTAACAGTCGTATGCGCTGGTGTTTCCTGTTGCTGTTTCAGGAAAAGGCACACACAGAGAGCTTTGTTAAGGCTACTGTGCCTCATTTGCATAAATTAGGACTTTAGTTCTTTGATGATTGGTTTTTGCATAAGGAAATCAAGGCAATCTTTAATTACGAGTCGTAGAAGGAGAAACAGGAAAAACTGATTTTTCCATGCATTGAAATTCAAATGGTCTATATATTTACCCGTTCGATAATTACACGATTACAAACACGCTGAAAACGAAAGCTAAATACTTATCTACTAACGATATTAGCGCAATAGTAAAACGAAATATAAACCGCATATTTCCACGATTCTCCTAAACGTATTAGAGAAGAGAATACATTTCTTACGTAGAAAGGCAGATAATAAACCTTTCGCAATTAGTTACATTATTTCTTAGCGAAACCACTTCGATTTATTTCCGCCGCCGCGAGTGAAAGCATCCAGCCATTTTCTTAATTAAAACAGAAAACATTACATTACTCCGCTCCTCCGTACAATAAATACCGGCTTCGATAATATTTTCTTTGAATCGAACGTTGCTGGTTGATTCCATGTTATATGTATTTTAAAGATTGTTTTATGTTATCGATATAGAAAACGAGTGTTACTGCTGTGTTATAATAGTCGATGGTTACTGGAAATCATTATATATATTTGTTTCCGATATCGATTGGCTTTATAATACAATATTTACAAAAGGAGGTCTAAATACGAAAGTATAAAATGAGAATGAGATGAGAATGATATTGATGATAAATGCAATAGTTTAAAGAGCAATAAGTCTAATAAAATATTAATGTATGGACATACGAGTAGTAAATAATTACTGATAAATAGTGCTTAGTAATGTTCTTTATCTGAAGAAATAAATTTTCAAAACTAAAAAGAAGATGGAGCGTCTTTGACGAATACTTTTCACAGTATAGAGAGTCCCAACTATTATGATATGTTAGTTCTATTCGTCGTCAAACTTTCCTC